>CAUYPK010109610.1:0-169625 GCA_963574355.1 Loris lydekkerianus
CTATGAAGCTAATTTATAGCTTTGACATGAAGGCTATAACCCTTGGGGAAAGGGCCAAGGGAGGGGAAAGGAGGGGGGAGGTTAGGGTGGAGAAAAGGTAATAGGTGGGGTCACACCTATGGTGCACCTTAGAATGGGTACAGGCGAAACTTACTAAATGCAGAATACAAATGTCTCCATACAATAACTAAGAAAATGCCATGAAGGCTACGTTGAACAGTTTGATGAGATTATTTCAGATTGTATATGAAACCAGGACATTGTACCCCTTGATTGCACTAATGTACACAGCTATGATTTAACAATAAAAAAAAAAAAAAAAATACTTTGGATTTTGACCAACTGGGTTAAAAGATGACTCTATAATTTGCTGTGCAATCTCAAATTAGTTACCTAATCTCTGTGTGCCTCAGTTTCCTGTGCGTTGATCTGACCATTTCATTGCCAAGTGAAAAGGGGATATCCTTGAGAAGTGAATGTTCAGCGAACATGAACTCAGTGACTACCTCATGGGGCTTTTGTGAATATTCAGTGAGGTGACACAAAGTGCTTAAACTGTCCTTTCACATGCACTCAACACTCAACAAATTGTCAGCAACTATTATTAATCAAGATTATATCTGACCTGATTGACAGAAACTGAAATACAGTTCTAGGTGGAACAATTATGGGTTATTTTCTTTGTTGTACCTTGCAGTATTTCCCAAATTAAAAAAAAAAAAATGGAGGTGTATGATCCTTTTATGATTGAAAAAAAGTATCAATTAAAAAAAAAACCAAAGGGGAATGTTTTTATTAGTACATGGGCACATCTAGTAATTAAATGTAATTAAATGCGAAGGACATATGGAAGTCCTTGGCATAGCGCCCGGCACACAACAGTCCTTCCAGATACTTGCTGGAATGGCACCAGTGGGTATCCCAGCCAAGGGCCAGCCAGTTGGTAACTCACATCCAAGATTGCTGAGAGCTGCCTGCCCATCCTTACTTTGGTGTCCTCAGGGTGGTGCCTCACTCACCTCCTCCTCTCCATTATCATTGCAGACTCTTTCCCAGGCCCCTCTGCTTAGAATAATTCCATCTTAGTCACCAGGCCAGTGGCCACTTCCTCAATAAATTCTGGTTGGTTGACTGATTCTAATATGATAATTTAAAGAATAAAACACTCTATAAAGTCAGCAGCTTATTGTTTTACACGGTGAAGTATTCAAATTTTCAAAGAATGATTTCTAACTTTTCACTATGCAACACCACTCCCATTAAACGCCACACACATTCCTGGGGCCTCTACTGCGTGAAGTCATTGTGGGATGCCTTCTGAGCCTTCCAAACTCACACTACATTTTTTGTTGTTGTTGGAAAAAAATATTCAAATGTACAGAGTTGTTTATTTTTCTTGGCAATTAAAAAATACATAACAACTTAAAAGGAATACACATTGAGTGCCTTATCCTTACTATAAAATTGTTATTTTAAGGAATGGCTGCATTCAGTTAAAAACCTAATGAACACCAAGAACCTTTCCTGTCTTGTTTTTCTGATCAGAATTAGTATGTAATTTTGTTACCTTTTTAAAAATGCTTAGAAAAATTATATCGTAGTTTACATAAAGCCCTTTAAAAATCTCATCATATTGCTTTTTATGACTAAGCAAAGTAACTTTAAGAATTCAAACCTAGAGGCAGAGTCTGTGGCTTAAAGGAGTAGGGAACCAGCCCTATATACTGCATATACTTGGCAGTGGCGGGTTCAAACTCAGCCTGGCCAAAAACTGCAAAAAAAAAAAAGAATTCAAACTTAGTTTAGAACTATTCTAATACTCTACTTCAAAAGCTAGTTTTGGGAACAGAGACTATTCAAAGAACAAATATCAAGTAACTTCAAAACAGTAAGTCTTGTTTTCACTTTTCTTTTAATCCTTAGTCCCCAAACTTAAAATATGGGTGAGTTCTAGTTCTAAGAAAATATGAATAGCCTCTAACAGTTTTTTTTTTTTTTCTCTCATTACTTCATTTCCCAGCTCATTTTTATTTCAGGTTAAAGTGAGGGTACAAATAACCAAATCACAATATTTGCATTTGTTAGGTAGATTCCCTTTTGTAGGTAAGTCCTCCACCCAGAAAGCGTGCCATGCACCCCTATGTTGTGCTCATTCAGTGGCAGCACCCCAAAGCTCCCTTCCCCTTTCCCTCCTCTCTCGTTCCTCCTCCCTCCAACTTGAATTGAAATGAGTTTTTCTCCTATGTGGGTGTGAATTAGATCATCTACTGGCCTCATATTAGTATTGAGTACATTGGATACTTGCTTTTCCATTTTTTTTTTTCAAGGGAGGAACTGCATCTTTATTTTGAAACAATAGGTGACCTCCTGGTGGCTGGAACGCGCTTCTGCATGCAGGGGCCCACTGGGTCTATGGGGAAAAAAAGAAGTTGTCAAGCCCTGGCGCTCGCTCAGTAACCCCACAAAAAAATGCACTGCCCTGGTTTTCTCTGCGGGCTAAGGGAAGGGATGGGGACTTGCCTCTCAAGACAGGAGTGGTGGGAGGGCCACCAACCACCAGAGCTCAGATGCTTAGGATGTGTTTCAGGAAGGCCTCATAGTTGATGCAACCATTGCTGTCCTCATGTCCTGCCAGAACAGTCTCCTCCTCCTCAGTCATCTTCTCCCCCAGGGTGGTCAGGACATGTCTGAGCTCTGCTCCCATGACTTTGCCATTCCCCTCCTTGTCAAACATACGAAGCCCCTCCAAGTGGTCTTGATATGTGCCTTGGTTCTAGTTCTTGGCCACTGCCTGGAGCATGGGCAGGAAAGTCTCAAAGTCCACACGCCAGACTTCAGCTCATCACTTTTGGGGTTCCCTAGGACCTTGATCACCTCGGCGTTGGTGGGGTTCTGGCCCAGGGCCCTCATCACCTCCCCACACTGGCTATACAGATCTTACCATCTCCTACTCGGTCAAACAGCTCAAATGCGTCTTTGAACTCCTCCAGCTGGTCCTTGTTAAACTTGATCACAACTTTGGAGAGATTGATAGAGGGCTCCTGGGTTTTCTGAGGGGCTTGGGGAACAGCTGGCTCAGCCTTAGTTTTGACTGGAGGGGCCCCTGCTGCTGGCTTGGCAGCAGGTTTGGAGATGAAGGGCCCTGCTGGTTTCTTCACTGGAACATCCTTCTTGGGAGGCATGATGTCCGGTGGCCAAAGGACAGTGTGCCCATGAGGGCACCCATCTCTTGCAAGGGACGCTGAAGAAGGGTCCAATTGAGGGCATTTGGGAATGGGGAGGGATTGCTGGCTACTTTTGTTCCTGCAGGGTCCGCATAGGGGAAGGGGGCGGGGTGCAGCGCGGTGCCCTGCCCGAAGGGTTCTGCTTTTCCATTCTTGTGATACTTTACTGAAAAGAATATGTTTCAGCTTATCCAGGTTAATACAAAAGATGTGACGTCACCATCTTTTTCAATGGCTGAATAGTATTCCATGGTATACATATACCACAGTTTACTAATCTATTCCTGAGTTGATGGGCATTTAGGTTGTTTGAACATCTTGGTGATTGTAAATTAAGCTCCAATGAACAATCTAGTGCTCATGTTCTTATGATAAAATGATTTTTTTTTTTTTGAGTAGATGCCTAGTAGTTGGATTGAGGGATCAAATGAGGGATCTAATAGTTTTTATTAAATTGTTAATTCTACTGTAAAGATTATCGTCTAGACCAGTACTTCTCAAAGTGTGGTCCCTAGACCAATAGTCGCAGGATTAGCTGGGAACTTGCTTGTTTTAGAAATGCAAATTCTTAAGTCCCACCCTGGTCTAGTGATCAGAAGAAACTCTGGGACTCAGGCCTACAAATCTGAATTTTAACTCAGTCTTCCCAGGAATGCAGATACAGACTGAAGTTTGATGTCAACTTCTCTAGAAACTCAAACCTGGTGAAGAATAGAACATTTAAATGTTATTAAATGCTAGTTTAAGTATGCAGGCAAAGATGATTTGTGAATCTGTATAGAAAATGCCCTGGGGGCAAAACATAACCCTTACACAAACTTCACCTTGCTCTGGGAAGCCTGAAAATATGGTGACCTGATTTCACTGCCAGCGAACAGAGGACAGCAATATCCTCCAGAAGTAAACGATCCATAGGCCCAGAGCAGCTTTGAAAAGTCACCATTTAATTTCCTTCCAAAGATGACACAGGCAGTGGTCTTCTGATGGAATTAACAAAAAATGCTGAAATTAAGACTACAATCTCTCTCTGATCTGCTGGAAAACTTGAGGAAAATCAAAATTTTAAATCCCTATTTGAATGTGCTATAGCTCTGAAGCCAGTTGGTACTTGCTGGTCATGGTATCTTATGATTTTTTGTTTTGTTTTGTTTTGTTTTTTGGAGACTCTTAATCTGTTGTCCTGGGTAGAATGCTAGTGCTTCATCATAGCTCAAAGCAACCTCCAAGTACTGGGCTTAAAGCGATCCTCTTACCTCAGCCTCCTGAGTAGCTGGGATTATAGGTCCCTGCCACAATGCCCGGCTACTTTTTCTACTTTAATTTTAGTAGAGATAGGGTTTTGCTCTTGATTAGGCTGGTCTTGAATTCCTGAGCTCAAGCAATCCACCCACCTTAGCCTCCCAGGGTGCTAAGATTATAGGCATGAGCCACTGTGGCTGGCCCAGTATCTTAGGATAATCCTCTGGGTGGCTGAGCGATGGGATTTTTGGTGGGTATCTTAAGAGTTAACCTAGCAGGGTGGCACCTCTGGCTCAGTCAGTAGGGTGCCAGCCCCATATAACAAGGGTGGCAGGTTCAAGCCCAGCCCTGGCCAAGCTGCAAAAAACAAGAGCCGCGCGTTGTGGCAGGTGCCTGTGGTCCCAGCTACTCCGGAGGCTGAGGCAAGAGAATTGACTAAGCCCAGGATTTGGGAGGTTGCTGTGAGCTGTGACACCACTGCACTCTACCAAGGGTGACAAAGTGAGACTCTGTCTCTTAAAAAAAAAAAAAAAAAAAAAAAAATTAATCTACCAAAAAAATCTCATGGCTCAGCCACCAAGAGATTATCATAACTCATGACAAACCCTATCACCTCACAAATAACAGAAACATAATAAATGTTAACGATCATATCAATAGATCAGATCAATAAAACATTTTGTGCTTAATTATAAAATAAGTACTAGAAACATCTAGCTGTGAAAAAAGCATTACAAAACTAATCTCTCTAGGACCTTAAAATTTTAAAATTTAATTCCACAGAATTACATGATAGAAATGTACATACCAGGTCTCAGACTATGAATGATTAAAAAACCATTATTAGGGCGGCACCTGTGGCTCAAAGGAGTAGGGCGCCGGCCCCATATACTGGATGTGGTGGGTTCAAACCTAGCCTCGGCCAAAAACTGCAAAAAAAACCTCCAATATTAAATATGCTTTGTCGATTTAAAAAATGAGAAAAACAAATGTTTATATTAAGTTATAAATCAGTGAGCACAAACCTATCTATGCACCTGTAATATTGCACAGAGGTGGCACAGAAGGGCACTGTGCAATCACTATCCACTCTATAAGATTTGAAAGAACCCCAACAAGGTTTATAGTAAAACCTGAGTTTGTTCTATTTCTCGAGACCAAGGAGACACAGCTTCCCTGACCTTTGGTTAAATAGGGATAATGACAATCATCTCCTCACACGTTTCTATGTGAAACTGCCTCACATACAGAGGCACACAGAGGGCAACAATGACGAGCTGAACCTAAAGGTACTGTATCCTGCTATGTAACCATGTTCAGGGCAAGAACTATCTGGCTTACTGGGTGTCAAAAAAAGGTGTATCTCCTGGGGTAGTGGCAACACCTACAGTCACAGCTGAGGAGGAAAAGAAACGTTCCCCCCCGGAGCGCTCATTTGTGGGGTCTATTACACACCTAAATGATAGGAATATTCAGAATGAGTCCTGCAGCCTTCAGGAGGAAACATGCATGATTGCAGCTCACAGCTCTGTGCACACCCCCACTGCTGAGTCTCGACCCGGAAAGGCAGGCATGGAGACTTTCATCGTTCCTATCTTCCAAGGGGGAATCCCCCAATTGTCTGGACAATTCCCCCCAAGATTCTAATGCCCTGGTCAGTGAAGATTCCACTAGAAAACCCCTTCCAGGACTCTTGCCACCAACCCAGTGTCTCATCTAAAATCAAATGGAACTGGCTTCATCAGATTCGAGATGATCTACGAGTTGGTAAAGCCCACCTGAGCCTCTCAGAAAAACCCCACTGGAGAAAGACTATCAAAAGCTTGGGAAACTATAAAGCATGAAGGGAAATAAAGGGAGAAATGCTCCCAACAGAAAATAGGACTTTCACCCAGGCTTTCACCCCTTCTCCACAAGCACGTAGCTACACAGCAGAACATAGCATTTTGCAGGCTCTGTTGTAACCACCATGTGACAAAGTCCCCACCAATGGACAGGCAGATGGAAGAGATGGAACTAATTCCAGTCACCTGCTTGGAAGCATTTCCTTTCGCTGGACTTCCACTGTTTTCCCTGTTGCTGGCTGGAAGTGGGGGCAAGCATAGCCAAATGGCTGGCCTGGGTCCCCAGGTCCTAGGTGGGAGGGAGAGAAACCCTGGTGGTCTTTAAGTCACTGTATTTTTAGGTCTCTATCAGATTAGAGAAAATAGTGAAGTCAGGCAGGGAAGGAGAGAACAGAAAAAGTAAACACTCCATTAATAAGCCATTTGAGTCTGTAGGATAGAAAGCTACTTCATTATACAAGGAAGGGATGAGAGCAAAATCAGCTTCAGTAATTAGGGGTTTGCCATTTGCTTAATGAGAAGTGAAAATATTTAACAAACTCCGTACATAAACAATTTTTTTTTTTTTTTTTTTTTTTGGCAAAAAGCAAATGAAGTAATGTTTTTAAATATACAAAAAACAACAAGAAGGTCTCAGTAACAAAAAAGATGAAGACAAACTGCCAACAACTTGCTGGATCATAAGAAAACAAGAACATTAAAATTCCTTAGGTGCTATTTTTAAACAGCCAGGAAAATTGGCTTGAAATTATTAGTCATTATTTTCTAAAATATAACAATAAATAATAGGAACACAAAGAATGAACCATGCAGCTTTCAGGAAGAAACCATGCACAGTAACTTCTGAAAAGCCCAGGGTGACAGATTTCATCTCATCAATTTAGTAAAAGCTTGTCCACAAAGATACAGAAAAATAACAGAAAACAATGGCTGAAGCTGCCAGGAAAGCCTTAATGGGCAGAACAGAGTGAAGGGCTGGCTATGGTTGGCTGAAGTATATTACTATAATAGATCAAATAAGTATTAGTGAAGACACAACCAGCTGACTTCCCACCTTTTTTCTGCAGGGTAATGCACTCCAGAGCTTTCTGAGCATCACAGGTCATAGCACAAAACCCAAGTGAAGCTAGTAAAGAAAGAATATAGATTTGAGAAGATTGGGGCCTTCTTAGAGAAAAGAATATTCTGCCTTCTAATGAATCAGTAGGAAAAAGTAGAGCATTAACTTGTGAACTTGAATCAGAAGAGTATCACAACAAAAGAAAGAATCTTGATGGAGTAATTTTAGTTTCCTAAATAAAACACCTTTAATTACTTACAGTTCCTAGCCAGAAATGTTTGATGAATTAGGTTCAAGTACAATAGGAGTCTGCAACCAAATAAATTAAATCTAAGAAGTGTGTTCAAAACTTCCCCTATAAATATGTAGACTTATAAAACCCACATTGATGATCTCAAAGCTTTGATAAAAACCATAAAGAAAGAAAAGGAAAACCACTTATTGGTACTAAAGCCTTTACTGTAATAAACCAAATATATTTACAATTTATACAAATGTTTAACCTTCAACAAAAAAAATACAAAAAAACATTTCACAAGATGCAAAACCAGGAAACAAGTTCATTGGAGACACCACTGCTCTACAAAGGACGGAACATGAGGTGAACTGCAAGGAACAGAAAGGTAATATCACACTCGGGCAAGGCGTGATCAACAGATCACCCAGGAAGAGAGGGCTTTGACAGGTCAGCCGTCCCTCCATCCCACAACCCTTGGCCCTCTGTCCACTTGGCCTTGGCGCTCCATCTGGTCTAGGTAGACAGGTGACCTTCTGCTGATGGACTCATCCACACGTCTTTGTAGACTCAAAGTAGTTTTGTGTCAAGGTTTGGAAACAGGTTTTTCTATGTGTTTTTTTTTTCTTTTAAAGTTACAACTTTTCTATTTCTACAAATTCAAAACATTTTGGCCCAATTCAACTATAAATGTTAAACCACATAATGTTTTCAGTAGATGACTTCATAGACTGTAGCCTTCTTGTCCCCTGAGCCAGTGACGATGTACTTATCATCCACAGAGATGTCACAGCTCAGCACTGATGAGGACTCTTTGGACTGGAAGAAAAAACAACGGGGGTGTGTTCAATATGGAATAAGGACACTCCGGGGCCCTGCTCCCTCGGAGGCACCCTTATTTTCTAGCTTCAAAAGTGACACCGTGGTTAAACTGTCATTCCAGGTAAGGGGCACCTACCTGGAATATGCTGGCTCCGTAGGGGGTCCGCCAGGCATTGAGGAGGTTATCTTTTCCAGTACTCACAAACCATTTACCTACAATTACAAAAGCATATGCAGTCTCAACAAGATTAAAATTCATGCTATGTCCAGCCTGGGCAACATGGCAAGACCCCGTCTCTTATAATAAGCAAATAAATAAATAATTCCTACTATACTATTAATAAGTTGGACTTAACCAAACTGATAGCATTTTTAATGCATGAACTATCACGCCCAAAGGGTTGGTCTAGGACATGAGCAGGGGTTTTAAATTTGGACTCCTCAGTAAATCTCCTGTGTGATCTTAGACATAATTCAAGAGATCTTGGCCTTATTAGCCACTTATGACTAATAACATCACATCCAACACACAGTAGGCCCTTAAATATATAGAACTGAATCGCTGATGTCATTCTACTTTAGTCAGACTTCTCACGATAAAAATGGGACTAGGAAGAATTAAATATCTAAGTAACATGCCAGTCACATCATATGGCATACAGAAGGCGCTCAGTATGTGACAACTACTCATCCATGATATTCACACATTCATCTAACTTCTGAACAAGTATCTGACCACCTGCAGTACAGGAATAGTCTCCACATGAACGTCTCCCCTCTTAATCCTCACTGCAGACTGTATGAATTTGGATCCAGCTAAATGCCCCACTTTCTGACCCTGGGTCCCTCATCCTGGCCAGTTCATAATTTCTACTGCTCCTGTCCTATTCTATAATCCACCCCCCCCCCAAATGCCCATTAAAAATAAGCATGTGTCCAAAACTTGTATAAGACAATTTCATTGCCTGCTGACTTTTCTCAAATTAATGAAATGAACTGAAATAGACATTCCTGTGCTCTGAAGAACATGTTAAATAAAACAATAGAATTATTGCGTCCAGCTGCTCAGAGAACATTTTTTCCAGATACGATCTCTACCATATATTTTTTTTTACAAGTATTTTCCATTTAGGCCATCAATGGCCTCCAGTTTCCTTCCAGCTGAACTCACCACAATAAGCGAATTTCAGGGACAGCACACAGCTCTCGTGGAGGTGCAGTTGGTACTTGTCAGGCTTGTTCACGTGCAGCACCTCCACATTGCTGCTCTCCATGCCCACGGCCAGCCACTCCCCAGTGGGGCAGTATCCCAGGGAGAAGATCTGTAAGAGGCGGGACAGGCTCATTGGTTATTTTGTCCAATAATGCTTAGAAGTGAAAAGGCAATAAGAAAGGTGGGGGTGGGGGGGTGGGGAACAGCAAGAAATGATGTGTGTGGGGGGTGGTGGGAAGGAGCAGATCAGCCAAATCTGGACCATGGGGATGTCTACAGGGCAAGAGGCTCAATCCAGAGGAACCAAGTGTCAAAAAGCTTTATGAAACAACTGAAAAAGTTGGAATGTTTCTATCCTAAGTGGGCAAAATTAAGAAACTATTCCTAATAGCAATGATACTTGTATGTGCGTTTTAAAGGAGGCCTTATTTTGCAGAGATACTAACTGCAATACAGTCATGCATCACTAAACAATGAGGATAGGAAAATGTTCTAAAGAAATGGCTGTGAGGCAATTTCGTCGTTGTGTGAACACCGGAGTGCACTTACACACCCCTAGACGGCAGAGCCCACTGCACACACTGAGGATACACAGTGCGGGCTACTGCTCCTAGGCTAGAAACCTGGCACTTAGCACTGTACTCGACTCGGACTCAGTGGTAAAGAATCTGTGTATTTAAACATAAGTAAACATAGAAGCGGCATGGTAAAAATACACTGCTAACTGTTGCAAACAGTCTATTGTTGATCCAAATGTTGTTGTGCGGCACATGACTGTACTTAGGGATAAAATGATGTCTGTGATTTACTTTAAAATACCCCAGTTTGGGGGCATGGGGATGATAGAACAGATGAGATAAGAATGGCCATGTGCTGATAACCATTAGAGTCGGTAACAAGCATATGGGGTCTATTGCACAATTCTCCATACTTTTATATATGCTTCAATGTTTTCTGGATATATTTGAGAAATTCCATAAGAAGTTTCTTTAAAAAAAAACAAAACAAACAAACAAAAAAAACCAAAAATAGTATCCCACTTATGTTAGGAAAGAGAGAGAACAGGGAAAACTCTGAGAAGCTCAATAAAATGTTAATATCAAAATTAAATTTAGTAGTGTGTGTGTACATATGTATATCTATATGTATGTGTGTATATGTGTGTGTGTTTTCTTCCATTTTGTCTGAAGTTTTCTGAGTCAAATTGTTTTTTATTACCAAAAAATAAGGTAAATAAATGGCAAATCATGATGAAAAAAACTCTACTGTCAGAAAGCACTTACAACGGCAAGCACTATCTTTCCCAAAATATAAATGACTCAATTTCTAAGTATTTTTCACAAGCCACAAAGTTACTGTTTATACTATTCCAAAACTCTGTAAATTTAGTCAGCCATGAGTTTGTTTTTTAAGGGATGAGTAATAAAGAGGGCATCCACTCTGCATTTTTTCTATTAAAGCTCCCTGATACTGCCCAGCACTTTCAGAGGCTAAGGCAGGAGAAGGACTGGAACTCAGGGTTGGAGACCAGCCTGAGCAAGAGTGAAATCCTGTCTCTAATAAAAATACAAAAACTAGCCAGGCATTGTGGTGGGTACCTGTAGTCTCAACTACTTGGAAGGCTGAGACAGGAGGATCACCTGAACCCAGGAGTTGAGGTTGCTGTGAGCTCGGCTGACACCACAGTACTCTACCCTAGGCAAAAGAGTGAGACTCTCTTAAGAGCAGAGGGGGACTCACTAATGCAAGTGAACAAACTTTCAGAGCTGTTGTGATTTTTCTCTACTCCTAGCACTATCACTGCACACTTCTCAAGCTCTATTTACATGGGAATCAAATAGTCATCCCTCACTCTGCATCAGGTGGTGACAGCATGCACAGCAAATCAAACATTGCTAAAGGAAACCTGCATGTTGTCACTGAATGAACCCTTCAACCAACTCATATGTAAATAAAACAGCCAGCACGCCTTAACCTTCAGGATTTTTAAAACCATTAAGAGTTTGAGAGTTGTTTTTGTTTATGTCCTTTCAAGAATCAGTTATCTCTAATTTTCACCCTGATCTGTTTGTCTCTAGCTACTATTACCCTGGGTGGGAAGGGAGGGAGACAAGGGCGGCACACCCAGGCCACCTCACAGCTTCTGGGCCAGGAGAAAGCCAGCTGGTCACCTGGGAGGTGAAGTCGTGCTGTTGCAGCTGCCGGCCCTCGCGCAGGTCCCAGGACCTGACTGTGTTGTCCAAGCCGCCCGTCCAGAGCTTGGTGCCATCATTGGAAATGTCAATACAGCTGGCTCCGTCTGTGTGGCCCTGGAATTGCCTGATAAAACAAACCAGATTGAATAATGATTTCCTGCCAGAGCTCAAGGTAAACACTGTTGTGTTGTTAGGTTTGGACCCTGTGCATACGTGTCATCTCGCCAGCATCTGCTGATGTGCAAGATCAAACTAACCTTCCCTGGAGGAAGACAGGAAACAGCACCTACAGATTGTCTTTTTCCACAATCTGAGTGTGAAAGAAATGGAACGCCACCACAGGTCACTGCCCAAAAGTTAAGCATGCTACTCCGACAAATCCATCTGGAAGGTAAACTCTTTCCAAGTCGGGAAGTTGTTTAAGTGTTAAAAGGAAATAAAGGACAAACAGGCAAAATCCCAAATGTAGCCCTTAAGAAAAGATAAAGGCCTGCCCTGCAATTGTGAGGCTTGAGTTCTCGAGAGAAAAAAGTAGCTACATTACAAGCAGTGGACGCATTCCTGTCTTTGTGAATCAACACAGCAATGCCCTTCGTGCCAAGAGAGCATGAGCTCATGTATTTACTCAACCTTGCCTTCTGTGTTATAAAGAGCCCAGCATTAGGAAATCTGGACTCCCAGAGACAATGGGTCATGCATGCCGGCCTCCTGTCCTCAGAGGCATTGAACAGAGACAAAGGTAACTGCTCAGGAGGATCCCATGGGGCCCTCAGCGAGACCCTGCCTCTAACCTGAGCGCAAGGCTATTCTTTAATGGGAAATCTTGTGCTTCATCCAAAAAACACCACCAAAAACAATCACCCAGCAGGGATTTGCTGAGCAAAGTCTGGTGGAAGGAGGTCAGTGCAAGTCACTGGAGGGCGGGTGGTTGTTCAGGACTCAGGGACCTGGTGTGAGAGTGGACGGAAAAGATGAGTGAGGTCTGGACCCACCCTTGGAACCAGACAGACGAACTGCAAGGGAATTTCAATACGGAGGAAGGTCTCCACGGCTTTTCTTCCTCTTGGCTCCCCCAACCTTATAACCACAGAACTCCAAACTTTAAATCTGAGATTGGGATTTAAAAGAGTGCAAGGGAAGGAACAAGCAACACTGTTGCCCTAAATTAGGGGCCAAGTGTGAACCATCACTTCAAAAATCTTCCCCCAGTAAGCTATCCCGACTTCTGCAATTCAGCATCAGGCTCAGTCCTCTCTCCTCCACTCCACTGTGTGAATAGTGGGCCTCAACTGTTCCCTCTGACACTTCCCCACAGGTCACATAGGCCTGGTACAGTCCCTGCTTCACTGTTCCAAAGTGCCACTTTTCTCTCCTTCAAACAGATCAGGAGAGTCAATAATCTCCTCTTCACCCTCTGACTTCTTTTGACCTTTCTGACTCACTGCATGTTCTTACTCCTTGGCTAAAGACATCCTTCCCTGCTGACGTAAAGCACTGGGTGGGTGTCCCTCCATCCCTTCCCCCGCACCCGCCATCCATACAACTCAGCATCACTGAGGCAGAGCCTGTGACTGTGCACCAGGGTACAGTAGACAAAGACACCCAATAGGCTTTATGTCGCCCTGTCACACAGAGCAGCCACATGCGGCCTGTCCAAATTTAGAAAGATCTATTAAGCGCTACTCCATCATATTCAACAGGAATTTTCTCGCTGAGAGCTGACACAGAGTGGGGGTGGGGTATAGGGCACAGGGTGCAAGTCAGAGAGCAGAACGCCTGGGCTCCCATTTCAGGTCCAGTGACATCAAGTGGTGAAGTGAGTACTGTGACCTCTCTGTGCCTCAGTTTCCTCATCTGTAAGGTGGGGAGAACTCCAGTACAGACGTTAAGAGGATGTGATGGAGCAGTATTTGAAAAGCTCTTAACATTAATATTTTGAAAGAGCTATTTATTAAGTTAAAGAAAGAAAAAGAAAACCAAGTAGTTTCTGCTACGCTAAAAGGTCAAAGGAACTTTCAGCTCTGGCCCCATTATTCCATTTTGCTCACTCTGCTCCACGCAGCAAGTGGTAAGAGGAAAATCACTGCTGCACCGTCACCAGCGTGCAGAGATAGGGGCTGGCTCAATGACACTTAATGGGTTTCCACAGAGAAGGTTTGAAGAGCAAGTGAGCTGTTGTGACGACTTTTACGGACCATCCCTTCTCTTTGCACGTGGCCCTGGAGCATGACAGGAAGTTTGCCAAGTAAGCCACAGGCCTCAGACTGCAGCAGACACAGAGATGGTTTCTGAGCCAAGATGAAATGTGAAACAAAAGGAGACACATGCTAATTTTATCACTGACGTTTCATTAGTGCTTACTTTTAAAAAAGACTTTTCTAAGAACATCTCTTGGTGTGAGCACTGACTTCCATAGGGGCACGTGGTGGAGGAGCCAAGGACAAAGAGCCATGGCAGCGGCGAAGGTCAGGAGAGCAGATTCCAGGAGGATACCTGCTAGCTCGTGGGGGCAACGACCCTTGGGAAGGACTCTTATTTCATTATTGAGAAACACAGAAACTTTAAAACCATTCTGTGGGTAAAATTCATGGTATCTCCTCTTCCCGTGTCCCTTTGTTGATTTTCTATTATCTCTCATCAGTTGGTTCCTGTTTGCACAAACAAGGTGCTAGCCAAACCAAAAACATGTAGCATTGAGGGCCCTTCATACTGTCATACAATATACAACAGGCTATCCTTGGCAAAATCCAGGAACATTTTTTAAACATGGTGGGTGTGTGTGTGTTGGGGGGGCCAGAGGACTGAAATATTAAGGAAAAAAGAAGTCTCCGTGATACCGAGCACAGCAGCAAAACTGTAAGCCGCCCAAAAGCAGCAACACAACTTTACCTCTGCACCCTAGAGCCTAGCTCCAAGCCTGGCATACAGCAGGCTTCCCAAGTGCAAGCTTAGCACCTGCAGGGCAGCCAGAGAAACAGAGGTCACAGGAGATCTGGCCCAGCTACTCTGGTGGGAAGCCTCCCTCAGACAACCATCTTTGCTCACCTCACCAGCGTCTGGTTGTGCAGATCCCACACGGCGATGTTGCCGTCACTGCAGCAGGAAAAGCAGACCTTGGAATCGGGGCTGATGGCCAGGGCATAGCAGGCAGGGGCTGAGGATGTCAACTCCGCCTTGATGCGTGGGGTTGGAGCCGCCAGGTCCCAAATGGACAGAGTGCTGGCTTCCCCTCCAACTATGAGAGTGCAGCCATCAGGGAGCAATTTACAGGAACGGATGTAGTTGTCTCTGTTCTATGAAATAAACATGATCCAACTGTTACAATAATGAATTAGTAAGCATTCACAAGCACCGTATTTCTAACTGCTGTACTGACTTGACTTAAAAGAGTGGTATTTCACAGATACTCTAACAAAGCAAGAATTCTGTAATAAGACCAAGGTCTGACTACAAATGTCTCCTTCAAAATAGTAAACAAAACAAACTCCCTGTACTGCCCGGGCATGGTGAAAGCTTAGATTACTATTCCTAATGTTCAGTGTCACAGACAGAATTGAAATCACCTGGGTGTTAAGGTGAGTAAATGTGTACTTCTCAGTGAGGAAACCACTTTTCAAAAGAAGTTTAAGAGGCCGGGTGTGGTAGCTCATGGTTATAATCCTAGCACTCTGGAGGCCAACATGGGAGGTTTGCTTGAGCTCAGGAATTTGAGACCAGCCTGAGCAAGAGTGAGACTCCTTCTCTACTAAAAATAGAAATATTAGCCAGCTGGTGCTGTGTGCATATAGTCTCAGATACTCAGGAAGCTGAGGCAGGAGGATTGCTTGAACCCAGAAGTTGGACAGTAAGCTAGAATGATGCCACTGCACTCTATCCAGGGTGACTAACCAAGACTCTGTGCCTCAAATACTTAAAAAAAAAAAAAAAAAAGGTTGGTTTCTGAATTTTTTGCCTCCATTATTTACTGTTTGGGAATTGCAGAACACTGTCTATGTTTTGGTTTTCATTATTCTGAATACTCTACTCAGTGGTGGATTGTGTCTTCATTAGTCAGAAGGACTCTTATCTAAAAATCCATCAACACCTATGAAGGGGAGTGAGACCTATACACCCCCAAATAATCACTATCCTCCAACTTAAACCCAAATACCCAAATAGGTATGGCTGAGTTCTCTTACACGCTTTAATAATGGCCTATCTTTCAAATAGAAACTTCAAGCACGTAACTTCACAAAAGGATACTCCTACTACTACAGAATGCTGAGCTACATTTAAGTATGAGTTTCATTAACAGAGGTATTTTTTAAGTTATCTGATTTTTTAAAAGTACACTAATAACTACCCATAAAGTCTCTGTGTCTCAACAACACTGCTGCTTTTTGGGAACACTCTCTTTGGAATCCTTACAACTCCAAGCAGGCAGAAGCAAACGGCACCACCTAGGACAGCCGAGCATGGGCGGACACCATCCCAGGGGCAGGCGCAGCTGAGACTCGGCTTAAGGCCAACGGTATGTGGCCTGTAAATCCCGGGGTTACAGTTTAGAGAATGGGATGTGCCCTGGCATGTTCTATGTCTCTGAAAAATGCAAAATGGTATTCTCAGAGGCTGGGAGGAGGTGGCGTAGGTGTCTTGGGAAAGCTTTCTCACTGTTCCTGGTTTACTGACGGCTGCCCTGATTTTTTTGCAGTGAGATCTTTTAACTCTTTTTTGAAGTTAAGGTAGTAAAAACAGCTCTCTTAGGTCTCCATTAAAAATACAGACACTGTTCAGAATGGGTTTTATGCCACACTATCAGACATTTACTTTTCAATATTTATTTGAAGGTTGTAGGGAAATTAAAAATGGAGTAGATGGGAAAAATCAGAGTCCAGGCCTCGCTGTGCCTTCATCCATTAAATAAACCCTTTCTATTCCACGTCCACACAAGGAAAATTGCAAACCACTGTAAGAAACACTTAAAAAAAGAAATCCATCAAGTCTGGGTCTTACCACTGCAGTAGCAACAAACAAAACCCTCACATTTGTGGAGGGGGTGGGAGTGGTTTAAATAGCCAACACAGGAAACAGAAGGGGCTTCCATTTCCTCATAATGGGAATAAAACCCAGGCCTGGACAGCTATTTCCCTATTGAGTCTCCAGGGAGAAATTACCCTTGCGCACCAGTTCCTGTTCACTCACCAGACAGTCAAGCTGAGAGACAGGACTCTTATTGCCAGGGTGGCTGATGTCCCAGACCTTGACACAGCCCTTCCCACCCGTGTACACATGTCTCGTGGGGTTGCTGATGGTCACTGCACACACCACCTCCCCGTGGTTAAGGGTGTTGATCTGGCGAGCGTGTCGGGGGATTCCGGGTCCAATGAGGGCGTCGGGAGGAAAAGGGACAGGCTGCATCTGACCATCGGCAGTGACGTGGAAGGAGTATGCACTTTTAGAGAGGGATCAGTAGAAGAGAGGAGGACAGGAGAAAAGACAAAAAAATACATTTATCACAAAGGAACCAGTCATTACCCCAACACTGTTCTAGGAGAAAGATGAAGAAAAGAGAAGATACTTGTGTTATGGTTCCTTTTGAAATCAATACAAGTTGAAGGTTTACTGATGGAACATGTTTAAAAAAAATAACAGTGGAAATCTAGGGTACACCAAATGACACATGTATTGACTTGTATTTTGCATTTTTTTTAATATTTAAAGAATTATCCTTTCTAAAGCATTCCTTCAAATCTTCTTATAAAACACTTATTGTGCTTCCAAATTAACATAAAATACCTCCTTCCATATACCCTGTATAATTTCTTAATTCATTTAAAATGTTTCTAGGGCTTAATAAGAAACCCTTAAAATCTTATAAACAGTCAACAGTGTATTTCAACACTAATAACAACAAACAGCATTCTAATCCCCAGTTGAAGCTTGGACTTAAAACTCTCTTTATATAAACAAGAAAAATAAAAGAGATTCTGTTAAGTCAGATGATTCTGTAACAGATTTTTAAGTTTCCCACTCAACTATCTCCCAGCCCTACCTTGGTCATGAACACCAGTTTTACCTAAGGCAGCAAAGTTTCCAGCTAATAGACTACTTTTCCCAGACAACTGGAGTGCCTGCAGCCCTTTGGGGACACAAGGTGACTCTGATGATGGAAAGAGACTGCTGGGGGATACAGAACAGAAAGACAGGATGCAGAGGCCCTGGTGACACTACAAGGCTGTGATACCTGCCCTGGGCTGCTGACAACCAGTATCTTTTATAAGAGAAATAAACTTCCATAATATTTAAGCTACTGCTTTCTTCCCCTGTTAAATACAAACAAACCTAACCTAGTTGCACCCTTCTATTTCCACACCAAAATTTGAAATGTACTTTTTTCCAATGAACTAAATTTAAACTCCAAGAGCTAATATACTGCAGATGTTAACAAAACATACACAAAGAAAAGACATTTTAGAAGACAGAAAAGTGCTAGTATTTTCACTGCTAATATTTTCCTAATATCCCAATTGATAGAATTATGCATATCCCACTTTGAAGACTCCTACTTTTATTTTCTTATCTGAGACATCACCAGGAGATCTAGAATTTCAAACCATAAACAGTCGATAAAGCATGTACTGTTTCCTCTTTCTCATAACTCCCAAGGATAAGTCTGGACCCTTTCTGGAACTTGTCATTGGCGCCTTTACATACATAAACACCATGAGTACAAACACATAGCTTCAATTTTCATTTTATTACTAACTCAAATTTTGTACCATAACTTAGCAGGCACAAAATTGAAAACTGATACCAAGTATCAGGGCTCTATTTCTCTAAACTTAAAACTCACAAACTTTTTCTTGAAAATAAAATAATGCTATTATTTTTCCCTCCTTAAAAGCAAAATACCAGGCTCAGCACCAGCTACATACACCTGAGCTGGCGGGTTCATATCCAGCCCAGGCCCGCCAAACAACGACAGCTGCAACCAAAAAATAGCCAGGCATTGTGGCGGATGCCTGTAGTCCAGCAACTTGGGAGGCAGAGGCAGGAGAATTGCTTGAGCCCAGGAGTCGGATATGCTGTGGCATCACAGCACTCTACCGAGAGCGATAGCTTGAGGTTCTGTCTCAAAAAAAAAAAAAAAAAAAAAGCAAAATACCAAGTATGTGAAAACTTTTAAATTTCCTCTTGCCTTAACCAAGGAGCACAATCTTAGATACATTATCCCCTGGCAAATTGTTTCCAATAACTAATATTAAATAGCTATTTGGTCAAAATCTTTAAGGTTACTCTTAATTTGAATAATTAAGCACCATGTAGTGAGAACTATGGGAATGTCCTGGTTAATAAATATGCACATATAAGTACAGCTCAAAGCCCTCACATCACCAAACCATTAAATTTCATTTTTCATCCAGCAGGAGGACCCTTTGGTGTCAAATCCACAAGGCATTTCAATACGCACACATGGTAGCTGAATAGGGACCTATGCAACTTAGTATGGGATGTTTGGAGTTGTAATTAAATAGCATTTTGTTGCCCTGTAAGACAATCACAGAACTGGGAGCTTAAGTCTATTTAAATCTATTCATGTAATAGAATAGAATGATTCTGGACTTTAAAGAATTCTCATAGGGCTAATTTCAATAGTAAGTAATACGACCCAAAATCACGTATTATGACCTGGCTCTGAAAATAACAAACAAACGTCCAGGTGACACTGAACAAATGACAAGTGAGTTTCCTTCCATAAAATAAAACAATCAAGTGGCACATACTTTCTAAGAGTGGTTGTTGGGGAGGAGAGGACCACAGATGCATGTGGGCAACCTCCAGCTAAGGCCAAGTGTTCTGTGCTGGGTTTTCAGGGGAAGGAAATTTTATCTTGCTTCAACTGGAAGCCTGCTTATTATAGAGTTAAATGTTCCAGGTTAAAATAGACACATTTGAGGTACAGATGGGAGATCTGTGTGCTGGTCTCTGGAAGACACCCACTTGTCTCCCAGGTGTCCTCATCTTTAAACTGCACAGGGGGTCTGCGATCATCATGCTGAGGCAATTTAAAATTGATTCACAGTGCAGCGGTCTGCTGTCAGAAGCTGTGAACATTCATCCATCCCTGGGGAGACCCATATGGATGTTAATGCATCAGTCACAGGGGACCTCAGAGGAAGCTGGGGCTGCCCGCTGTGCTGCAGCCTGGAGCGCCTAATCAAATGAACAAATGAACAAGCCTGAACAGCAGCAAGGGGCTGAGGTCCTGAGGAGGGAGCAACTGGAAGGAAAGAACCACAGGAGTGAGTGAGACCATTTGGAATTATCTCCTCAACAGTAACAGGAACTTCCTTGATAAAAGGCCACGCTGGCTCAGGGCATTATCATAATGATGTCAAAGACACCCCCCCAAAGGTCTTTCTCTATATAGGAACTGAAAAAAGCAAAGCCAACCAGGAAAGGAATTTATAAACAGATAGTATTTATAAATATCCCTTAAACTAGAATCAAGAATGAAGCCAGATAAAAATACAGTAGAATGTTATAGTATGACAGCATTTATAGACATCCAAATACAGGCAAAATTTACCTGTGATATTTACTGAATGGCAGGTAGGGTGATGGTTACCCTTGGCAATTACTGGGGCAATAATCCTGTCCCATTCCTTGATCCAGGGGCTGGTTCCTTGGGTGTGAGCCCATGGTGAAAAGTAGCTGAACTATACAGCTACAATTCATGTCTTTTTCTGTATGTAGATTGTTATTTCAATTTTTAAAGTTTAGATCCATTTTATTCAAGAAAAAGTAAAGGGAGGGCTCGTAGCCAAGTAACACATGACAGAAGGTGCCAGCCAACTCCACATCAAATGGACTCAGACATGGAGCCTGCCACACCAGCCACACCAACTGTGGTCTTGCTAACTAGCCAGGCTGTAGCCTATGGCATGTCTGTTCCCTGACCCATACAAATAGAAATAATAATAAAATGTAGGGGTCACAGGAGTTGTTGCAAGGATTAAAGAGTTTAACAGTTACAAAACGCTTAACACAGCCTTTGATACACATGGTCTTGGGGGAGAAAGAACTTGGCAAAGAGTTGAACAAACATCTAAAAAGGAGACAAGGACATCAGGTTAGAACTGTGGTAAATGCAGGGCAGAAAGAAGAGTTCCTGGATGCCTGGTTAGGGGCAGTACTGCGAGGCCCCCCAGCATCTAAGTAAGCCTCAGAATGGGGCCCCTGCACCTACAGGTCAGGAAGGCTGCTGATTCTAAAGTCGAGCTGAAGTATTGGAAAGATAAAGCCCACTACACTTCACAAATTTAAAAATGGAATGAAATCAAAACTCATTTAAAATAAGGGCTTTTCATTTAGTAGGCACACAGCAGAGGTGAAGGAACGAAAAGGAAAGATCCCACAAGAATCCCCTGTGGCGGCAGTAAGCAAGACTGCCTTCCTAGGAAGCACGTTGTTTTTCCTAGCAGACTGGCTCCTGTTAATAAAACTATGCTGTGTTCTGTGGCCAGAGGAAAACAGGTGTTTACAGAGTTGTTGCATTGCTGGAAACACAGGAACTGCAGTGGCCAAATCAAGTACACAATAATAAAGAATCATGGACTCTGGAGACGACGGGGCCTGTGGACTTGGAACCCTTGATGTGAATGAAGTTTTTGCTGTATTAACAAGCATCAAAAATCTGACTGTATTAAAAACCTTCACTTGCTCTTCAAGCTCTTTAGGGCTCATGAGGCCCTTTATAATTTAGTGCCAACAAGTCTTAATTCGTGTGGCTCTAAATGCCTGGCCACATGGGACAAGCAGCCAGTCCCCTAAAATATCACATGCTGTCAAGTCTCCAAGCTGCACACAAACTGTTCCCTTGGGCCTAGAACACCGCCTTCCTCCCTCTGCCTGTCATGACCTCTCCACGTGGGACAATTTTCTCCCAGACTCTTAGCTCTTCCTACAGTGTTTATCACACTGTGAACACTTCTGTCTTTTCCATTCGAGAGTTTTTCATGGGCAGCATACAGCGGGTGCTCAAGCAATGAATCAGAGTACCCCAAGTCATCTACTGTTCCCTCAACACTTAGACACTGAGACGTGAAAGGTTGCTCTGGCAAGATGACCTGAAACAAGGCTTGGGGCCTATAGCTAAGTGGCTAGGGCGCCAGCCACATGCACCAGAGCTAGCAGGTTCAAATCCAACACCGGCCTGCCAAACAAGGACAACTACAACCAAAAAAATAAAATAATAAAATAAAATAAATAGCTGGTCATCCTGCTGGGCGCCTGTGGTCCCAGCTGCTTGGGAGGCTAAAACAGGAGAACTGCTTGAGCCCAGGACTTTAAGGTTGCTATGAGCTATGACGGTACAGCACTCTACCCAAGGCGACAGCTTGAGACTCTGTCTCAAAAAAAAAAAAAAGATCACCTGAAACAAGAAGGCAGGCAACCCTCTAACTGCCCGGCTTGCACCAGCCACCTTTTCCCAGGTCCTGTAGCAGTCATCCCAAATATCACTAAGTGATGGCAGCAACTTTCCCAAGGGAGAAAAGCAGTCCCTAGAGAGTGGATCCAGACCACTCAACAGACGACAAAAGCAACTATAGCAACACCAAGCGACATTCACAGCTTTTCCCCAGTTGGCTAAATCCAAGGGGTGCCAGCCCCTTCCAAAGCCGGCTGTGGCAGAAGCAACCATAGGTCACATGGAATAAGCTCGACCCTGTGCCTGTGCTTTGGAAAGCATGGCCCATATGGTAAGGTACCGAAAGCGAGGACACTCAAGTTACTGCTTCAGTTTAGTGGCCAGTAGGTTGTGGGGACCATGTTTACCTTGTGTGGACCTCATTTCCCTACATTTACAATATGCCCTGACTAAACTTGCCATATGCCCAGGACTGCTGAGGGGTAAACAAAGGCACATGGAAGGTACTTAAGGAAATGCATGTAGCATAATTCTTTTTCAACCACTGCTGACCACGTGCAGGAGGTAGTATTCTATCCCTTGGTACTTAGAGATGAGGGAAAGTGGCACCGGAGAAGCTGAGTAACTGGCCTGCATTAGTTAGTGGTTGAGACACCATGCTGGTTCAGCTCAGTGCCAACTGCACGAGTGGAGCTCTGAACTCTTCCCTTAGCCTGCTCCTCAGCAGTACCTTCAACAACATCCCCGCGAGGGGGGACAACCAGGATGGAGATGCCGACCTTGCACATGACAAGCAACATGAGTGTATGGACATTGTCAGCACGGTTTCTTACGGAGCAGAGCCCACAGTCAAGAGACCTGGCACAGAAGACTCTGGCATCTGGGGGCACCTGGCTTCTTTTAAGATAAATGACAAAATGTAATTTATGATTTTAGAGAATATTCTTAGCCTGAAAACTGATGAAAGTGGTTGCTGGAGGGGGGGCAGGATAGTAATAGTGATGTGAGAAAATCACAGCCCTATCATTCTAAAGTTGCAGAAGAAGAAAATAGGTCTTTAGGTATATAATTCACCTTCTTATAATGGGTAAAATCTCCCTCTGCCAATACAGGAAGTTTTACCTTTTAAATTTTGCTTTTTAGGGTCTGCACATCTAACCTATAACATCTATAAAATTCTTTACCTCTGGCCAAGATTTTTCCAATTTGGAAAAATCATTCCCTTTAGGAATCCTTGCAAATAGTAAATATGCAGATAAAGGTACAATTTGTATCTTATTTGAAAGATATCACCTCTATATCAATGAAAGGTTTTATTAACAAATTAAAATGTAAGTAGAAGATTTTGAAAAATAGCCCGGTGTTGTGGCAGGCACCTATAGTTCCAGCTACTTGGGAGACAGAGACAGGAGAATTGCTTGAGCCCAGGAGTTGGAGGTTGCTGTGAGCTGTGATGCCACAGCACTCTAAACAGGGCAACAGCTTGAGGCTCTGTCTCAAAAAAAAAGATTTTGAAGCATTAGGATGGGAGATGCTGTTTCCATATTTAGTTGGGTACATTTCTTTTTTTTTTTTTTTCTTTTTTGCAGTTTTTGGCCAGGGCTGGGTTTGAACTCGCCACCTCTAGTATATGGGGCCAGCGCCCTACTCTTTGAGCCACAGATGCTGCCCGTAGTTGGATACATTTCTGTTCTCACTTTTTAAAAACACAAATACAAAACTTCTTAAAATGGATATGGAAAAGAAAATTACAAGTAGAGAAAATGAGAAGAGATGACCTAGTTGATAAACAAGGAGATCCTCCAGCCAAAGTCAGCATGTAAGATTCTAAGACCTACTTCCTCCATCAATGAAGTGCTTCTATACCTCTAAATAAGCTGGGCCAGAAAGAAGGGCCCCCTGCAGAAGAAAGGTACAAAGTGAGAGACTCTTGGAGGAAAAGGAAAATAGAGAGAGGTTTAATACACTGCTGTTTCAAAGCTCAATTCAAAATTTGAGACAAACACAAGCATTATCCAAGCATGAAATATACAAACTACATTTACACCGTATAAGCAGAATGTCATTTCTGAGGAAGGAGCATGAGAAATAAAGGGAGGCATAATTGTAGCTAAACATCACTGACATTAAAAGGGTCTCACTTCAACCTAATACTAAGAAATTAAGCTACACTTTCCTAGATCATCAGAGGGTAGAAAAACTGAAGTTAAACTAAAACCTAAATGGCAATAATAAGACACAGAACAGGCCTATTACTCTTAGCATTTAATAAACCAAAAAAAAAACAAAAAAAAAAAGTGCCCAAATATCGTGTGTTGTTTAATTTTACGTACCATCTTAGCTGGGCTAAGGGATGCCCAGATAAAGCATTATTTCTGGGAAGAGATAGAACCTGAAACTGTATACTGCCTAAAGAGCCATCCTCACCAATGTGAGAGAACATTATTGAGAGCCTGAACAGAAGAGAAAGTCACAGGAAGGATAAATTTGCTCTCTTATTAGCACAAGGTCATCCGTATTCTGCTCTTGAAAACCAGTGCTCCTGGTTCTCAGCCCTTTGGACTCGGAATAGAATTGCACTATTGGGTTTCCCGGGCCTCCAGCTTGCAGACAGCAGATTGTGGAGTTTCTCAGTCTACATAATCATGTTAGCTGACACCTCCTAATAAATCTTTATGCAACTCTGTCTATTTCTTTCTCAGTGGTTCTGTTTCTCTGGAGAACCTAACTAACAGAATCATGCAAGTAAAAAGAGAACTAATTTCCGAAACCACCAAATAAACTAGTTGTAGAATCCAGACATAGTCAACAGAAGAAAGACCTGGAACAGACAAGTGGAAGAAAAGAGGGCAATGCCCCCGAGCCACTAAACTTCTCCTTGGCCAGAAGCCTGAGAAAGCCTCTAGTCACTGGTGCAAAGCATGTTTTCCTAACAGGCAATTTCGCCCCATAGGTAGTTAGGATTTTCTTTTCTGTTTATAGACTCTAAATCCAAAAAGATACTTAAAAGATTTATTTAAACACTAAACAAGTAGGTAGAAGATTTCTAAATTATATGTCTGGCATTAAAACACAGGATGAAGGAACCTGGAACCAACCTAGAATCTTAAGCCAAACAATTGTTAGTCTGAGTTATTACTGACCTCGAGGTGCTACTACCTGAGGTAGGTAGAGCACAGCCCACAGGCATTTACAGTTAGAAAAGCAGCGCTACAGTGCCAGAAAAAGGCTAACTAAGCTTTAGAATTTCTATTACCAATGATCTATTCCACAGAGCTCAGGGGAATAAATGTCCTAAAACTAAAAATGAATGAGTTGAGCTGACTAAACAATACCAATTAAATCTAGCCTTGAGGGTTTGAAAACAAACTTGAGGTTATTGCTTATAAAATCACCACTACTTAATTCTGGAATGAAAAATGGGAATCTCCTTTGGAAAAGGATGAATTGCAAGGTCTGGTACAATCCTAGATTTATCTCCTACCATTCAAGGCAACAAACGTTGATTTACCAGGTATCTGTGCTTTAAGGGACAAGAACCTTCAGGAACTTCCTTTCTCCTGGGAGGAAGCAGATGAAAATAAGACTTCTACCCATGATTACATAATCCAAGGCCAAAGTGTGAAAGTGCCACAGACATTACAAGGTGCCACTGGAGACAGATCAGTTATGGGAAGGCATCCACCAAGGCTTCACGAAAACGGCAGTAACTGAAGTGGACTTCAAAACACAGAAAATGTTTCAACAAAAGATGAAGACAAACTAGGAACATCCAACCTTTCTTCTTCTCTGCTGCAAATTGAAAAAAGAGCTGTCTTGGGCCACACATTAAATACACAAACTAAAACGAAAGCTGATTAGCGAGCCCAAACTCTTGTCATTTCTTCACAGATTTATCATTTCTTTGCATACAAAGTACATAGTTTATAAGCTGTTTGTCTGCTTTAGTCACTTTTCTTTGGGTCTTCATTATCTTATGAGAACTTCCATGTATGAGTAAAATTTTAATAAAACTTACATACTTGTCTCCTTTTAATGCGTCTTATGTCACTTTGACTCTTAGGTAGCCTCTAAGAGAGTAGAGAAGGATTCCTCCTCCCCTATACACCATCCTAGGTTATGAGCTCCCAAAAGGGTCACCTAAGCCTATGCATGAGGTGTCCCTCACATCTGGGGAAGCGTGGATGGGGAAGAATCAGTTTAATTCTTAGGTACTGATTCTAAGAGGGGAGAGAAGAATTCCTCCTCCCCTATACACCATCCTAGTGATGAGCTCCCAATAGGGTCTCCTATGCCTATGCAGGAAGTATCCCTGATATCTGGGGAAGCATGGATGGGGCAGAGGTTACAGTGTCTACATTTCAGAAAGCAGATGACCTGGGAGTACAAAATCTTATCCCACAAGATAAGGTGGAAGAAACAGACAAACTGAGCCAGAAGCAAAGCTGGAGGGTAGAGTGGAGGGCTCCAGAAATGTGAAGAGCTGCTGTGAGCGTGATGGATTAGCAGTGCACTTTGTGGTCTCAGGGGCTAGGAAAGAACTAGGATTAATGGGTCAAGGTTCCAGGGAGAGAGATTTCAGCTCAAAGGCTGGATGAGTTTTCACACAGCCACAGAAAATGAATGGCTCTGGACAGCAATGGGTCCTCCGCCCTGGACACGCATGGCCAGTGGCACAGAGGCATGTGGTGTGGCTATGGGCACTTATACTAAAGGACTTTAAGGTCCCCTCCAGTCCTGACTGAACTCTTCTGGCTGTAAGGTGCTCGCCTCTGTATGCGCATCCCTCACACTCTCTCCCTGCACACGCCCCTGCTGCCCTGACCTGTGGGCTCACTCCTTCATGCACACTCTCCGGCTTTCAGTGCATGCTCTGCACCTCAGGACATCTTTCTCACTCTACTTTTGGTCACTTCTTCACACACATATTTACTTCCCTATCGCCCACTGCTCTGCTTCAACAGCACTTAGCATTAACTAGTTTACACAGAGATATCCAAGCTTTTTTGTTCTCTGCCACAAATTGGAAAGGTAAGAGTTGTGTTAGGCCATGCATTAAATACACAAATACTAACGACAGCTGATGAGCAACCCACACATACTTTTTGTGACATACAATATCACAGATAAGCAAAACAGCCCTCAAGTAATCATCATGAGGTCCATGGGCACAAGTTGACACCCCTAAGCTATGGTATTTACTGTGCTTTCAATGACTGGGGAACAGCCTCTTTCCTGGAGCTTGCTCAGTATCTTCACAAAGCCAGACACACAGTTCATGCTCCCTGTCCATGACAGCCATCGTGCCTCCCACCCCTCACCCACACATTCCATAGTGGGTATTTCTCAGAGAGTTATTTGCGTAGCATTTACTGCCTTGTTCACCCTACCCTGGCCATACCGGTTTGTCCCCTTTTCTCTTAAGGGCCTCAGACCAGCCCCACTCAACATGTAGTCTGCAAACATTTGCTACTGTTTGCAATGAGATGAGCATAGTCACCAAAGGTAGGCATTTAGAAACTTTAATAAGGCAACTTGACAGTTTAGGGCTGTTGACTCTTGTAACAAAAAATGGAGACTCTGGATTTTCTCTCTTTTCACCAATATTCATTTCTATTGTATGTTACAAAAGTATCAATCTTTGACATACTGAGAATAAACTGGTCTGTCACCATAAATGGTTTGAGGGCAGTGGTTCCAGAGACACTGCCTCAGGTAACATTACTTTAAGAAATGAGAAGAGCAGCAAGTCTCCTTGTACTGATCAGTAGATTAACACGGTAGTAAGACTATAACCCAGTTCCTGGTGACAACATGAAGTTTATGTTTCCCTCTGACACTAACTAATTCTATCTTCCTCATGTAATATGGCTCACCTCAAACATGAAAGAGTCCTAAAAACTGTATTTTTACTGTTTTTTTTTTTTTTTTTTTGAGACAGAGTCTCAAGCTGTCGCACTGGGTATAGCAAGCTCAAAATCTTGGACTTAAGTGATTCTCTTGCCTCAGCCTCCCAAGTAGCTGAGACTACAGGTGCCCGCCACAACACACGGCTATTTTTTGGTTGTATGTCATTGTCGTTTGGCAGGCCCAGGATGGATTCGAACCTGCCAGCTCCGGTGTTACGTGGTTGGTGCCTTAGCCACTTGAAGTACAGGCACCGAGCCTATTTTTTAAAGTTTGCAGTGACCTCTCAGATCCAATGGCCAATAGCCCCTTTGGCCGAGGTAAGAAAAGTGCCCTTACCCATGAGACCCCAAGCGCACTGTAACTCTAGTTTGCATGGCTTTCAACACAAAGAAGTTCAAGGTGCTCACAAGCCATGGATGTGAGTATCTGGCTCTAGGATGATGCTACTCCTGTCTTGCATGTAATCACATTAACACACATACACAAAAGCAAGTGTATGCAAGGAACAGGTCCCAGTTAACGTGCCCTGCACACTGATGACTTTTCATACCAACTCTGTAGCTCACAGCTCAGCCCACCACCCCCAGCTGAAGTCTTCATCACACTCAAGGTGGGGTCTTGATAGCTGAACCCACCCTCACGCCTCTGGATTCTTGAAGCTAGCTTTCCTGAAGGGTCAGCTGAACTTGACCTAATTTGCCTATTATTCCTCCTGAAGATCTATCAGCTGCTATTGTCATCACTTCTTAGCACAATGACACTAGTTTGCCCTCCATCCATTCACCAATCAGTAGGACACAAGACAGCTACATGGCTGGGAACCACAGATAAGAAGTGTGCCCTGAGGTGCCCCAAGGACATCCCAGGGTGGAGGGAAAGGGGCATTCCCAAGAAAAGACACAAGGGGACTCACAGGCATCCCACAGGAAGAGACCAGCTGATTAGCTGAGGAAGCATCTGGCAACACTGCTGCCCACCTCAATCCCACTTCTTCTCTGGGCCAAGATGTCACCTTAAATTCTGAACACTGATCCTAATTCCCACTGCAGACAAGACCTCACTTCATCATGAATCAAATTGCTACAAAATAGATTCTCTAGTGCACGAAAAGTGGAGCGATGGGAAATCTGCTTTCCTAAAAAGCAGGTAATGGGTAAGGAATTTACTTTTTGCTCATGCTGGTAGTTTACTTGAAAGAAGGCTCTCACCAAAATCATACAAGGATGACTGTGCAGCAGATGGACCACTCAAAATAACACACTGACGTGATATGCAAGTGACACACAAAGGTACAGAGTATGATAAAGACAAGCTAAAAGCCTAAGCCATGTACCACCAGTACCTTTATCCAGAAAAACAACATTTGAAAAGACTACCTGCCATTTTCTAGCTTGCAAAAAGGCAGAGTACTTTCTGGGAAATAAGACAGACCCTCATATTTCAATTTTGCTGTGTATAAAACTTGAGAATTTTAGGAATTCTTTAAAATCATGTTTCTCATTACTAACAGTAGGAAAAGCAAGCAATTTTTTAAGTGACCTGAGAAGAATAACCCCCTGACTTTTTCTCAACTTCTGAATGCTTCTGGGCACTTTAAACCTTCCCTGCTTCCCCACAAAGCCACTTTCCTGGTCATTATTCTAGATTTCTTAGGCTAAGGCACTAATAGTGGAAGCCACCCTTCAAGTAACTCTCATTTCTACCACAATAAAGAAGAGGTGGCATTGAACTGGGTAAAAAGGTGACACATTTCAAATTTCTGAGATTTCCAGGCCTGTGACAACTTAACCACCCACACCAAGCACTGCTGAAAACCTCTGCCTGCTGCCCTTTACCCACACTGCAAAATGAAGTAGCCTTTAGCAGGGTCAAGCAAGGGCCAAGCACCCCAGCTCTTCTCTCCCACCTCACAGTCATTGCCAACAGCTTCTCTCCAGAAATAACCAAACGTATAAGATCGCCCACAGGGAGAAGACAGAGGCATGACACCTACAAGCTGCCTATTTATAGAAAGTGTTAACACTCCTCAGGAAAAGACACCAGCAATCTCCTTGGAAACACCCAAGCCCATGCTCCCTTTGGAATTCTAGTCTGCTAATACCAATGACTGAGTCACCACAGTTACAACAAAGCCTGAGAGGTACTTACGGTTTCCCCCCAGGGATCCCCGCCAGGTTTGGAGGGATGGCAGGAACTCTCATGTGAGGGGGAGGGTCAAACCCCACCTGTAAACAAAAACAAAGCATTGCAGGCTTAGTCGATGTAAGGCAGGCACTTTGACAACATCAATAAAGACTTTCATTAGAAACGTATACATCCTCAAAGCAATATAAATTGAAACAATAACAGAGCCTAGTATTTTAAATAAATAAATGCCAGGCATGGTGGCTCTTGTCTATGATTCCAGCACTTTGGGAGGCTAAGACAGCAGGATCACTTGAGGCCCCAAGTTTGGGATGAACTAGGCAACATAGTAAAACCCCATCTCCAAAAAAATTTAGAAAACAGCTGCACCTACAGCTGGCAAGCATCTGCAGTCCTAACTACTCAGGAGGCTAGGGCAGTAAGATCACCTGAGCCCAGGACTTCCAGGCTGCAATGGTCTATGATGGTGCCACTGTACTCCAGCCTAGGTGAAAAGACCCTATCTCCAAAAATAATAACAATAATGAGGTCCAGATGTGGTGGCCTACGCCAGTAATCCCAGCACTCTGGGAGGCTGAGGTGGGCAGACTGCTTAAGCTCCTGAGTTCAAGACCAGCCTGAGAAAGAGACCCTGTCTCTAAAAATAGCCAGGTGTTATGGAGGGCACCTGTAGTCCTAGCTACTCAGAAGGCTGAAGCAGGAGAATCACTTGAGCCCAAGAGTTTGAGGTTGCTTTGCACACAGTACCCTAACAAGGGTGACAAAGTGAGACTCTGCCTCCAAAAGAAAAAAACAAAAACAATAATGCCGAAAATAATATAACCACCTTTAAACATCAGAAGACATGCTTTTAGGAGGTATGATCTGTCTGTGCATTCAGAACTAGCTTCCCATAGTAAATAAGTCCATAAACTTAAAGTGTTCTGCCTTGCCCAAGAGAATACAAAAAGCATCACATTGTATAAGAATTTCTCCACCTCCATTCTATTGGCATTTGGGGCCAGATACTTCTTTTCTTTGTTGGGGATCTCCTGGGCACTGCAAGATATGAGTAGTACCCCTGGCCTCTACCCTTTATGTGTCATTAGAATTTCTCTCCCCAGTTGTGATAATCAAAAGTGTCCCCAGATATTACCAAATGTCACTAAAGGATAAAAATCCCTCCCCCACCCCCCGTTGCATACCACTGGTCTAAGTTAGCCCTTTAGGGTTTATACCAGGTGTCCCTGTGCTGTGCACGTAGGAGAGAAGCTAGTCCCTTAGCTGCCTGCCTTACCAACTCTCTCACCCTCCCCTGCACAGCCTGTGCTATACGTGCAACATTTAAAACAAACAAAAAAAAAAAATCAATGAATTCTAGTATCACCCCTAACTATCAGTGGTAATGTCATGTGAAGAAGAGACAAGAGAGAAAGGTACGTGACATATTTTAGAAAGCAGAAATGATTCTGGGACTTTAATTTGCTACGGTGATCATCTACATTATTTTCCTGATGCAATCAATGATTACCCAGTCATTTTTACCCTTCAAATGTGGTTCTGTATCTTGTTGGTCAAAAATTAAGCCGTTTGCATAGTGGCAGAAGACGGGGTGAGAGTATACAGAGAGCCTGACCCTGTGGTTTCTGTCCGTCTGTCTGTCTATCTGCGGTTCAAGAAATCACTTCTTACACTTAAGATGGGCTGTTTGTTGGGTTTGAGGTATAATACAAGCATAGGGGAAAAAAGCTGAGGCTTCCGTAATGTTTTTTCCTAAGGTTTAAAAAGCAGGGGAGTGGAGGAGAAGCTCAAGAAAACGAATGAAAAGGCTTCTGTGAGCCACTTGAGTCATTTCATCACCTTCAAATGAAAAGATCTACATTCGTGGGAGAAAACCAGATGTCCCTTAAAGCACTGAAGGCGCTTCTCAACACTGCCTTCTTCATCCACAGAAACAGTAAAAGGAAAAACGTTTGGCCCTAACCCAATGAAGTAGCGTGTTGATGGCTGACAAGAGGAAGGCGAGTATGCAGGCTGGACACTGGGCGTCTTTGTTTCTGAGGTGTGTGGGGCTGGCTGCTCCTGCCTAGGCAGCACCCAGAGGCCTACCCACCTCCAGCCCCACGGTGCTCACTGAAGCACGCAGATCTCCTGACCCCCACCCCCAAAGCCCACTTGACCATGGCCTACCATCGGGGAGCGCCCGTAGGCCACCACGGCAGCTGCGGCAGCTGCAGCGCTCATCTGGGGAGACATGTTGTGCAAACTGGCGTACGCAGCACCGGGGCTGGTCAGCTCGCCGTTCATGCCCGTGTGGGGGACCATCCCAAAGGGAGCGGGGTACGGGCCAGGAACTGCCAGGGGTGTCCTCAAACCGGCTGCTGAAAGGAAACGTAAGACACACATGAATCAACTGATCCACTGGAGTCAAACTTGAGTAGCAATTCTAGTGTCATTTGTCAGCATCATTCATTACAGGGAGGGAGACGGGGGAAGGGGGGGGGAGATCACCTCCAGTTTATACACTGGATCCATTCTTGCCCAGAGCTGAATTCATCTCCAGAAAACAAGGGCCCCAGGGGGAGCCCAACCCATACATCTTCTCATTGGTGCAGGTGGCAGCACCGGGAAGCCAGGACGATTAAAACAGCATTACTGTACCCAATTCACAGAGGGCAAACCAAGGAAGGCACTAAGTGTTTACCTGACTTAATCTCAAAAGAAGATTTTCTTGATAAAATCCAAGATTTCTCCTTCAGTCCGAACTTTCCATTCCCTGGTACCAATTCCAAATGAAAACCCAATCCTGGATTTATGTAAACCAAAGCACGGGTTTAGGAAGAATATTCTGGTGCCTATTTTCCTTTGGGCCCACTCTGTTACTTTTTTTCTTTTCCCAGTGAAAAAGATCAGGTTGCAAGTTACGTGTTTATTCATGGGCTGGAGTCTCAGTGAAACCCTCCCGATTTCTACTGAAGGAGAGACCACTAATTCCTGAAGCATGCACCAGCAGAGAGCCAGTCAACTGCAGTCGACCAGAAGTGTACTTGAGCAGGCCAACCCAGCCATTCCGGTCAGTATCACCGAAGTCAGATGCACAACCATAGTTTGGTAAGGCGCTTGTGTTTGGAACAATTACCAGGAACTTTACTAAAGTCCCTAGGATTTGGATTATTTGAAAATAAAAAGAAAACCTGAATGTAAACAGTTGGAGGCTGAACAGGGTACAGCTGCTGAAACCCAAGGACAAACATCTGTTTCTTATCATGGCTTTTTCAGAGCTAGGAAGGGGGTGGCCACAAGTGCATCTCATATTCACAGGGAAATTGCATCACGAGATTAACAGACAACAAATCAAGCTGAGAAAGGGAGAAATAAAACAAAGCAGCAAAAGAGGCGATGCTCTACCGGCTTGGTTAACGAGGGGGTCCACGGCTGGAGGCTTGCCGAGGCCTGGGCGGAGGCCTGGAGCGGCGCTGGTGCCCGGCGTTGGCATGTCGCTCCGAGGCGTTGGTGTGCTGGATTTCAGAACAGGCGTGCTGGCTTTTTCATGCTGGTATCATTAAACAAATTAAATGAGTATTATTTTTAATCCAAGCCATATTACACAATTTATCACAACAGCAGCTGGGACACTGGGCACCTTCTTGCTACTCCCTCAGCCAATTTTCATAAATCCACACAATGTTGACAGCATTAACTTGTGAGCGAGAAATGTTGACCTTTCCTCTTCCTGCCAGAATTAAAACTCAAGCTAGAGACACAGAATATGATCACACGTCTTCCTCCGTAGATTTTATTTTAAAAAGTATTTTCCATCAGGCTTGTGGACTTTGGGTCCGCGCCAAGCAAGAAAGATGACCACCCAGAGAACAGTTCCCAGTCACAACACATGCCGCGGCCACTAAGAATGTCCAAGGGAAGATACCTTTTCTAATTTCACCTTAGGTAGCCCTGAGAGTAAAACAAATGGGTGAAAAACAGCAGAGCCAGCATCCCAGAGGCAAAAGCCCTAAGGCTATCCCTGCTGTTCTGTTTGAGATAGATACATTAAACAAACAAACAAAAAAATATCACTGCCCGCTTTCCCACAGAACCAATGCGAACCCACCAGGGCAGATGAGACTTAACACCAGCCAGGAGCCTTTAGGAGTTGAGGACAATAGCAGGGTTACAGGGCATCTTCTTTTGTATCACAAAGTTTGACGTCCTCTACAACACAGTCCAAGAACTGCTATGGAGTGGCAAAGAGCACAGGCCAGAAAGACATCCCAGCTCTTTCTGGCCTTAGATCATGGGCCAGGGCTGTGTAGCCTTGTCAAGGTACACGGGCTATCAGTACCCCATCAGTGAAATTGGATATTGCCTAGTGGGACTGGGGAAGGATTAACCTCAAGGTTGTTATCATTCAGAGATGACTCACTCCAGGAAGTTGGTTGGTTGAATGAATGAGCACATGAACAGGCTCTGATGCACCCTTCACCCCATTCCCCAAGTTCCAGGCTTCCCCCAACGCCTCATCTGTATACCACCATTTTGAGGAGCTCTATAATACAGGGGCATGTTCCACAATATGCTCTAGTATTGTGAATCAGTCTACCAGGTAAATGGCCAGCCTAAGAAAATGAGGACTACTTAGAACCTAAGAGATATGAACGGTCTGCTAACTGAAAAGTTGCAGAGCGCTGTACACCATGGAAGGCAATGAAGCCTGTTCATCCCCACTGATCATGGCCCAAAAGGGATAACCAAAAAGGAAAAGTAAACCCTGCATGGGGCAAAGAACAGAAGGCTGAGTTTCGCTTTTAAATTCTTAAATTTTAAAATACAACCCTTGCAGCAAAAATCCGTTTCGAGTATTTCCAAGTCCCCTGGTTCACAAAGAAAAATACACTGCTGCCCAATAGGTAAATGTGAGTTTTCTTTACCTACCAAGCTCATTTCTTTGGATTTTAAAGAAGCAGAACTTCCCGAGGAGGCAGTGGAAGCTGGGCTGCTAGAAGCATCTTTCTTTAGCAAGCGGTTTTTGTCAATTCCATTTTCCCGGGGCGAATGGGCAGGACTTGCTCGTGGAGAAGAAGGGTCCTCAACAAGCATAATCAAAAGTTTTCAGTGACTTTGTTTACAATGGATAGACTTTTTCCCTTTCCACATGCATCCTCTAAATTAAAAGAGAATGCTCCAAGTCCCTTAGGTTGGGGGTGGGCAAGGTGTCTGACCTCATTACATATATAATAAACACATTGTCTGCAAACATACCCACAAACATACCATAAAGAAAACAACTCCACTATCAATCGTATCCATCTTTAGGCATATGTATTTGCTCGAAGGGCACAGGAAGGTTAAGGGGGGGGGGGGGTAGACACCCAACTGAGAAATTCGAAACAACTAGAGAAATAGAAATTTTTTTTAATGGCCCTTAGACCATTATTGCTCCATACATGAACAACCAGTAAGCTCTTAACGTACAAAGTGGAAGAGACCAAAATGTCATGGCTGTACTTCCTTCATTTACTGTGAAGAGTTTTCCCTAACACCATTCAAATCATTCTGAAGACAGAGTTTGACAAAAAGAATGGTTACCTCATTAGACACATCCACAACTAAGTTGTCATCACTTTTGTCACCATCACTGTCCTAGAAAAAAGAAATTTCAACTCCATTTAGTAAAGGCTAAAAAAGCGTTCAAGGTCCAGTTAAATTTCTTTCCATAAGTTCTGGGTAGCAGACAGGCTAAAAAAACTACCTACGACATGCCTACACCCTCCATTCCAGACTGCCAGCCCTGGGAATTAATACTATTATACCTTCCCCTTCCTCTCATCTGACCTAGGGCCGCACAAAGCTCCAAGCAGGAACCTGCTGCAGTAGCAAATAGCTATCCAGTCACAACGTGCTTACAGGTGAGGGCAAGGAGCAAATACTCAGCAGACTGTGAGAGCTGCTAAATGTTTGCAATAGGCAAATCGCTCATATTCTCAAATCTCTTTTTGTGACAACATCCACATACCCTTGTGTCAGAGTTATTTTTCCATTTGATTTCAAATTAAGTACACAATTTCATGCTGTTGCATCTATACATACCACCTTGAAGACAGCTACCCAATCTGGAGCTAATACACAATGCATAGTTACAGAGATAAATTTATTTAAATCATTTTTCCACAGGGTTACTAATCACTACAAAAAAACCCCAAAATGAAACAAATAAAAAACTAAAAACAAACAAGATGGATACTGGATGGAGTATAATCTCAGCATTCCGGGAGGCCAACCTGGAAGATCACTTCAGCACAGGAGTTCGAGACCAGCCTGAGCAAGAACAAGACCCCATATCTCTACCCAAAATTGAAAAATTAGCTGAGTATTGTTGCAGGCCCCTGTAGTCCCAGCTACTCAGGTCTCTGAGGCAGGAGAATCTCTTGAACCCAGGAGTTTGAGGTTGCTATGAGCTAGGTTGAGGCCCAGGTACTCTAGCCTGGGCAAGAGTGAGACTGTCTCAAAAACAAAACACAACAAAACAAAAACAAAAGAATAAACCTCTTAAGCAATGAGCTTGGAATATTTTATTTTTGGAGAAATCAAAGAAAGATAGATGGCAACATCTGGAGGGACTGGAATCCTACAATGAGCTTTTACTGTCTCTTCATAAAGCTATAAAACTTAATCAGAGGAAACTCCAAGGTTGCATTGCATTTGGAAAAGACCCAGAAAAACTGTTTAATTTAATGAGGTACCCACTTCTATAGCAAGTTCAAGGCAGGCTAGAAAAGTCTACTTTCTTAGCCAAAAGGCCACAAGTTCTTTAGTGCAAAGTAATACAAATGGGCATATAGAAAAAATAGGTCGTCTCAATGGATCTGAGTTCTTAAAAAAGGAATAGGTCTCTAATTTATGATCTAAACAATCCTTTTACTTTTGTCTTTGTCAATTAAGAATACACACATAGTGTCTAAGAAATATTAGTACATAAAGTGCAAATTTTATCTATGTTGCCTTTGGTGAGCCCATGTCTAGGCTTCAAAGTTTGAGCCCATGAGTCCAGGCTTCAAAGTTTGCTCTCAACTCTAAGTTTGGGTCTGAAGTGTTTTCTTCTAATCATACCCAGAGAACTACAGGTGGCAAATTCAATTTACTTTCTTCAGTAGTGTATTACAAAATATACTTTAGCTGTTGTTATAAAGGCACAATGCAATTCAGTAGTAACAGCATAAATGTACAACTAATGAGGAAGCCTGAGCAATTTACAATAACAATCTATTAAAAAAAATTTTTCACATAATTAAGAAAAAAACCTACTATTAACAAAAATTTGTTTTCTCTTAGTAAAGCACAGAGAAAAAGCATAAATGTTCTTAGGTGTTAAGTGATAGTGGTGAAAAAGTATAAATTAAGGGTCAGGCATGGTGGCTCATGCCTGTAATCCTAGCACTCTGGGAGGCTGAACCTGGTGAACTGCTTAAGTTCAGGAGTTCAAGACCAACCTGAGATAGAGCAAGACCTCATCTCTACTAAAAACAGAAAAACTAGCCAGTAGTCTCAGTTACACAGGAAGCTAAGGTAGGATTGCTTTAGACCAAGAAATTGAAGTTGTTGTAAGCTATGACTCCATAGCGCTCTACCCAAGGAGACACAGCGAGACTGTCTCAAAAAAAAAAAAGCATACACACACACACACATATATATAAACTTTAAAAGGTTCTCTTTTAGCAAAAATAAAAACAACTAATGCAGTGTGCAGACTGAACCAGCAGAAAGTAGCAAACAATTACTTTATTACAACTCTGAAGTGGGCCCTTCAATTTTCTTTAATTTAAATTTTAGCTTCCTATTAGACCCTTCTGCAAATATAAACCTTCACAGTATAGTATATTCCTGTCATTGATGAACTAAGGTCTAAGGGCTCTGTCCCAGGTTCTCTTATATTTTCTCAGTATACTGCCTCTGACCACCTTATCAGACATACCTAGTATATGTAGGGTACAAAATTGTCATGCCGACGTATGCATTCTAAATCTTATTACTAAATAACTTTTTTTTGAGGCAGACTCTCACTCTGTTGCCCAGCTAGAGTACCAGGACATCAGCCCAGCTCACAGCAACCTCAAACTCCTGGTTCAAGAGATCCTCCTACCTCAGCTTTCCAAATAGCTGGGACTATAGGTACCCACCACAACACCTGACTAATTTTTTCTATTTTCAGTAGAGATGGGGTCATGCTTTGCTCAGGCTGGTCTCTCCCACCTGAGCATCCCAGAGTACTAGGATTATAGGCATGACCACTGTGCCCGGCTCCATATAACTTTTAAACACAAACCTCATGAAGAGCAACTCAGAATTGTGTATCCGCAACTTTCTGTAAATCATGACCCTTCCACCTGTTAATTTACATTTGAAGTAACAAATAAAACTACGTGCATGGGATATCAGCTCTGGGCAACAGACAAGAGGAGAGTGATAGGTCCTAAAAAAGGGTTGGGCTTGGATGGGAAGGGCCAACAGCCTTTTAACAGAGAAAGTTATTAAACCATGGTGCAAAGGGTGGATCCATTTGAGGATCTGCTACAAAATAGAGCTGGGTTTGGAAATCTTAACACAGTGCATAAGTGCAAGAATTTTGAAGCAGGGCTGCCTTCCAGGCTCTACTACCAATGATGGCCTTCAGCAAATCACTTAAATGCACTTAATGTTTCTATGGCATCAGTCAATGGGTATTGTAAGAATTAAATGAAATAATCCAAATAAAAGCACAGGGTTCTTGGCCCTAACTGCAGTAGAGCTCAAGAAATGTTATCTACTGTTAGCTTGAGCAGACAGCAGGAGATACAGAGAGGCCAAATGATTAAAACTCTTCAGAATCTGCACAACAGACACCTCTTCCTCCCAGGGCAATGGGGAAGTGGCCCAATTCAACATTTTGTTTTCATCCTGTCCCGGACAACATACCCATACTTCAACAGACACTCAGGGACACACCAGGCAACTCTGGGACATGCCTAGGCTGCAATTTCTGTGACCTCAAGACCACAGCCAATGGCCATTTGGCTTGATTCTTTTCTTCCTTCTGCACGTGGTTTTAGCTGTATGTAGAATAAGAGTCCTCACTCTACCAACCAGCTGGGTGAGTTCATCTGCAGATTTTGAATAAGATGCCTCTGGCGTCTTCCATTTTTATCATGAACTCAGATCATTAAAATGCTCACTGTGAAAGAAGACAAACTCTCTACCTTTAGCACTAGTAAGACCCTGGACCTGGACCTGAGCATATCATCAGAATAGCGTCCAACCAGGTATTTTGTGACACCAACATTTTTATTTTGTTTAGCAGGAGTAGTCATCAAATGTGAAGGGCCCAAGACAAAATAGGAAAATGGAGAGCCCTTGTTCACAAATTGAGAATTCAAAGATCAGAATGTTAGTTAGCAAAGGCTCTCCTGCTCCTGGGAAGAGGAGGAGGAGAGGAGGAAGAGGAGGGATCAACCTACCAATTTTGCAAAAGCACATAAAAGACCCTCTAGCCCAGCAACATTTACAACAGTCTTAAAAATGACCTTGTTCTTAACCACGGTGTTAAGATTTCCAAACCAAATTCTTTCTTGGTTTAGCCAAGAATTCTAGCGTGCAGTCTGAGATGGCAAGAGTGGAAAAGTACCTGGGAGATTTCAACCGTGCAGCACCACCTCAGGTGCTGTCCACGGGGCAGGAAAATTCAAAATAAGAGCAGCTTGAGACTAATTATCATGTCATTAGCTTAAATCTACATTGCAGTCCACACCCCACACACACCATGGTTCTCAGAGAGGCTCCTGGAAGGTCAGCATACTCAATAAGACTCTGGTCTCAAGGTGACCTCTGAACCAGGAGGCAGGCCAGATACAGACAGTATAAAAGAGAATTGGTGGCCATGACCCAAGCCTTTTTCCTTGTTGTGACAATGGGGGCTCATTCGTAGCACATGGTCAATATATCTTGCTCTGTAAGCCTACATCTTACTCTTGGATCTGTAAACCTATCTTCCTCTTTCTCAATATTACCTTTGTTTCATGGTTGTGGTATCTGATCATTTTTCAACCTAGAGCACCCCATGAACTGAGGACCCAGGCAGCTATCTGAAACCCTGACAGACCTTGAAGCCCCACATTTTTGGTGCTGCAAGACTTGGATAAACTTGGGAGAATTCATTCTGCCGATAAACTAGGTAAGCCCACTCTTATTTTGAATTCTCCTGCCCCGTGGCCAGCGCCTGAGGTGGTCCTGCATGGTTGAAATCTCCCAGGTACTCGCTTTCACTTTTCCACTCTTGCCATCTCAAACTGCAGGCTTGAATTCTTGGCTAAACCAAGAATTTGGTTTAGAAATCTTAACACAGTGATTAAGAGCAAGGAGTGATGAGGAGTTTGAGGACACACCCCTCGTGATAGGGGAGCAGGCTTTCATTTTATTTATGTGCCTCCAGGCTGTACATTGGTTTTAATAATGTACTTTTCTTTCTAATTTGATGGGATGCTTACTTCCTTTCTTGTGTTGGGGCTGGATAACGTTTCCTCCACTGGCTTTCGCCCACACTAAACTGCCATGTCTCCCCCATAGGCAGTGACGTCCAACCTCCCACGTGGGGTGGGGCCCAGGTGAGCATAGCACAGCCTCCGTGGCTGACCTCCTCCATATGCTGGCCAGCGTGCTGTAGTCCCATGCACAGTTAACTTATGGAGGTTCCACTGTACTTAGACTCCTAGATCTATCCAGCCTTTCTCCTTCACCTTTAAATTGCTTCTTCTGCTCCAATCCAGGAAATGCCTTCTTTGTTGTGGCTGGCCACCCAATTGATGGTGCTATTAACAATACTGATGTAAATGACCAGGGTGTTAATATGTACATGTCTTTGTCCTAGAGCTTACTTTTAGGGGAGAAAAAAACCAAAGAGCATCTTAGTGAGGGGCTGTGTACAGCCCCTCTTTCCTACGTATCTGAAAGATGTCAGGACCAATCGTGGGGCTCTGGCTGTTATCTGGCAAAACCCAGCTCTAACAGGCCTCAGAGTAGCCCCTTTTCCTCTCCTTACTTTTATTCTCTCAAATTGAGACAAGTTTAATCTAGACACTCTAAAGAAAAAAAAAAAAAACAAACATTTACTCTTCTACATGATGGCCTGGCCATGGTACAAGCTGGACAGGAGAGAACAGTGGCTGCCACACAGGACTCTAAAATCACCCCACCATCTGACAATTGGACCTTGTTTACAAAGGAAAAGGAATATGGGCCAAATGCCATACATACAGATTTTTTATGGCTATGGTGTTAAGAAATCCTCCTCTGTGGCTCACACCTGTAATCCTATAACTCTGGGAGGCCGAGGTAGGTGGATTGCTTGAATTCATGAGTTTGAGACCAGCCTGAGCAAGAGCGAGACCCTGTCTCGAAAACATAGCCAGGCACTGTAGCAGGTGCCTGTAGTCCCAGCTACTTAAGAGGATGAGGCAACAGGATCAACTTGAGCCCAACAGTTTAAAGTTGCTGTGAGCTGTGATGCCACAGCACTGTACTGAGAGTGACAAAGTAAGACACTTTGTCTCAAAAAAATAAATAAATAAATAAATAAATAAATAAATAAAAAAGATAAAACCAGAAATCCTCCTCTGGTTCCCACCCGTTCCATACCATCCCCATACTTGGGAGGCCCGGGGGGGGGGTGCTGCCTTCTCTACCTCTACTGGAGAAAAGGCAGCTGGGCCCCCACCTTTGGTGGAAGCAGCAGAGGGGTTGTGACCAAGCCCAATCCATAAGCATTTTCGTTTAATAGAATTAAAACAAATAAAACACATCTGGAAAGCTATACTGATTGCCCTGGGAACTGTATAGTGAGAGACACTTTCCTGCATTTGTGCCTAGCCTATGATATGGCTTGGAAAGACGTACATGCTATTCTACACCAGACTTTAAATAACTATGAGAAATCTAGGATGTTGACAAAGGCACAAAAGTTTACCACAAGGTTACAGCTTTCAAATTCAAGGTATGAAGCAGGTAATATAGCAGTGCCCGAGACTGACCCAGAGTGGAATAACAGTTCCTCGGAAGAGAGAAGAGAGAACATTCTCTAATATGTGTCCAGGCTTGTCTCAAGGCTGCCAGGCAAAAGGTAGTCAAATTATTCTACGGTCTCTGCCATAACCCAGGTCACGAGGAAACCCTGATAGCCTTCCTGTACCAACTCTGGGAAGCAACAGAAAAGCATACCACTCTTGATCTTGACTCTTGTGAAGGAAAAGTGATATTAAAGGACAAATTCTTCATTTGTCAAGCAGCACCAAATATTAGGCATTCCTAAAAGGAAGTAATATCCTATACCAGGTAAGAATCTATCCTCTTCATAGGATTATTTCTAAAGTATATGAATTATCAGTCAAGATCTTAAGAGTAACTTGGGTACTCAAAGAGTAAGCAATAAGCAAACAAATATTATTTCAAGTCCTTTAATTACTTACATAATGGCTGGAATCCTTATCATCCACCTTCCTTTTCTTGATGTCATTGGAAAATTCAGGCCCATTTCTGCGTTTATCTGTGCCTCTTAGACTGTCTGGGACCAGGAGGGAATTACTCTGCAAGACAAAAGAAAAAAATTAATCAAAGATTTCTTCCCAAGCCTCTTTGTACACATGAAAACCCAACCTGGATGTGAGAATTATTTTAGAAAGTTGATACCTACACAGCCTTTCATTCCATTTAATTCATCTCATCTAAAGACTTTGATGGCAAACATTTATAGAGGTTTATGTACTTAAAAAAGGGGGATCCTGACTTTACAATCAAACCATCCAAAGCCTGGTGGATCCTTCGGGCCTCATTCAAAATGTGCTTCTGTTCTATTTACAGTTAGAGAAACAGGAGCTTGCTGTGTTGTATGTGTGTGTTTTTATTCTTTCCCACTGCGACTTCCTGGCTGGGAATACGCAGGGCCTATGAGCAAATCTTGAGATTACTCTATTAGACATATTCTTTAACTGTAAGAGTCAATGTGTACCACTCTAAAAAGACACAAAGGACATGGTGAGATTAACAGCATGGTCTCCTAAAAGGCAAATCACATTTTCCGCAGCAACAATGAAGGAATTCTTTTGAATTCTTTTAATTTATTGTTGAAAATAAGGTTTGGTGTTCCTTGCCAATAGTACTGAAATTTAAGACCCAAAGTGGGAATTTCAGCCAGTGAATCTTCAATAGCAAGGCCAGCTCCCACACACAAAAGCAGGAACAAGGACTAATCTTTTCCATAAACCACACAGGATACTTTCATTCACATATGCTGAGTACAAACTGTTGACCCAAAGAAAACAGGCATTTTAGATATTTGGGGGTCACATGACATGCTCTGACATCCCTTCAATTCCCATCTCCCCTTGGACTAAAGCATCAGAACATGTTACAATGAGTTCTTTTAAGTGTGGGATTAGCATATGCAAGGGGGCAATTTGTTCAGTGGTGTGTTACTGCCTTGAACAATGCTGAATGAGCTGTGGAAAAACCTCCTTTCACAAAGCCCAGAAAACCCCAATTTCGGAAAGATGTTTGAGAACTAAGAAGGAGGTGTCCAGGGCCAACAGATAATTATGTTACCTTTCTCTGCCACAATTTAAAATAGAAGGGGCTATTTTACATGAGACCACATCTAATAAATACGGTGCTATGTACCAGGAGCAAATAACTTCATGGTACCAGGGGTAATCAGCCAGGTGGCTGGCTCTCTAAGCTCCCCCCCCAAAACACAGACCTCATCATTGGGGTGTTGTGCCAGCTCAACCATATGCAAGAGGAAATCAAAACTGGGGAGCAGAAGGCAATCTGAAGCCTCTTGGCCCACTTCAAGGGCTAACTCTAAAAGAGCTGAGCTCTTTTATTCATGACTGTTCAAGCTACACAAATGCTGGGAGGCTTAGATAAAAGAAGATGGGAGGGACCAAAGCTATTCAATAGAGAGAAGCTCAAAGTAATGTCTTTACCACAGTGTTTGGGGCTGAAAGGTGAGCTGGCTGGATCCCTGAACTAATTACCTAGATAAATGTCTGCTAAAAACCAACCCCTCCGACCCAGACCCACGGCCTGGCAGAGGCCACAGAAGACTTAACTCTTGCAAAGTGCTAATACGCACTCTGAAAAGCTGAGCTCCAGAAGCAGCTGCTTGCTTGCACATGGGAAAAGTGTCTCTCTTCTAGATTCTTTTAGCCCTGAGGTCTCCTCCCCCAGACTCCGAGCAGGTGTGTCCAAGATAGGGCTGTTTCTTACTCAGGTTTACATCTGTCCAAGTGCCCAGCCAAATATGGCATACAATCTGCATCTGCGGGTGATTTTTAAGTGAAAGTCTCTCTCCACCACCTTCCAAGTCCTCCTGCTGTAATTAGCACTGGGAATCCAAACACTTGGCCATCCCCAGACAGCATTCTAATGTCTTATTTTTTTAATGATGCCAAGTGGTAATGTGAACATATAAGGAAACTACATTTCTGTTAGGAACAATCCGACTTCTGTTAGAAATAACATTTCCATGGCTGGACACTGTGGACTGTCAAGCTTTGAGGCCTCTGCGTCTAAGTTACTACTGTAATTTCCGCTTGAGCGACTTAAATGAGGCCTATAATCTGAATGGGTTTTGAAAAGCTCTGAAAGTTTCTCCAAATTTGGACAGGGCTAGTAATTAGCACCCCTGCTTATCTGAAAATTGGCTCCATTCAACTGGCAGGCTTGGACAAGTTACGAAACAAAATGTCTCATCGTACCTTTGATGCTATAAAATTGACTCAAAACAAGGCAGCTTGAAGAGTGTGGGCTAGAAAGGCCTGGGAGAGCCACAGTCAGTCCCGGGAATCCCTGGCTCCAGCATGGTACTTGGCAGCTTTCTACTTAAAGGGCACTCTTCCCAAAACACGCTGCTTCGTTTTACCCCTGTTCTCACAAACCAGTTTTCTGTGCAAAACTGCCCCTCACTTCTTCCAGCCCTGATGCTGCTCTCACTGTTGTTCTTGACATAAGCAAAGGGTTCCAGCCTAGTGAGATTCCCTGGCAGCAAGGATAACCATTTTGGTTTTTTAAACTTTGTGTATCTCTTACTGACTCCCAAAACCCAAAAGGAACTTCATAGGATTAGTGCATGTCTTGAAAATTTTTTCCCCTCACACTGCGATTTTCTTTCATGCACCACCTGTTTGTTCCTTATGGCTCAAGGGTGGAATATAGACATTCTGTATTATGAGCCGTAAATTTTAAGTATTAAGAGATTATACCTGAGTATTGACTGAACAAATCCTTTTGCCCCTTCAAAATTTAGAATTCCCCATTATCCAGGTCCAAATCTAACAAATCAAGGCAACATTTAAGAAGTGACCATTTGCAAAAGAATGAAACTGAGGTTGCTTTACATTAAATTATTTAAAAAGTCATAAATTCAAACACAGAAATAGAATCAAATCTGAGGAGAGGCCAAAGAAACTTTTAAATCACCTACACTCTCTCCTCATCTCCCCTGTCTGACACCATAGTCACATACACATTCTCTCTCTTTTCTGTATTATCTGGTTAGATGCCTATCATACCAAAAATGTAAACACATAATGTTTTAAAAATGAACATTTCATAGCCTTCTTTAAAATGAACTATAAATAGTCCCAAATTCTTGCCTTTCCATTCATGAATCCTTCCACCCAAGACTGACCCTGAAAAAGACCTCAGCAGAGTATCAGAGGAGTCCAGGCACCCGCAGCTGGGGTTATGTGGGTGCCAACTGCTGCAGGTAACAGTTCTACAGGCCTACTTGTCACCACAGACACCACTTCCCACAGTCTCTATTTTGGAAGATTTTTAATCTACCACACAGCATTGAAGTAGAATTCATTTTCCAAATATTTATTTACTAAATAAATATTTAATCATGAATCAGAGGTTTTTTTGATCAACAAGAACCAGTGTTACCACACTGACCGATATCCTATAATCCTAGCCAAGAAACTCAAATACTTTATTTCACCTTGCAGCTGGTAAAGTTTAAATATCTGCCAGGATTTTTCAAAAACTGTAAACACTGGGAAAACTGCTATTACAAATGTCCTGAGGACTGGGATTTCCAGACAGTAAGTTTTCCTTTGTTGTAAAATTTTCTTAAAAATAAACAAAGTCATCTCATTTACATCTTCTACAGCCAACAGGGGATATTATAAACCTGAGCAAACCCACACACTGTTTTCAAAACAAACTAAAATTCTAAAACCATGATTTCCTATGCACACACTTAAGGGTATGGAGTCAAATAAAACGATAAAGGGAGAAGAATGTCTGAGAAGACTCAAAGAAAGGATCCCCCTAGTCTGTTCAATACTAGAGGCACGAGGAGGCTTCAAAAGCTAGCATTTAGCCTAGCTGGCATGACTGTCTCTTCATTTGTCTGTATAAACTACACAGAGAAGGTACAGGGACAGAGAAAACAAATTCCACAAGAAGGGATCTCTCCCTCTTTAGAAAATCTAGGATTCTATGAGAAGATCAAATCTCAGAAAGCCATCTTCACTAGCAATAAATTGGTATTACTGAAATACACCTCTTAAGAGTCACATCCACTTAACAGTGATGACAGAATAAAATAGCTCTAACAGTTAGCAAAAGAACCAGCCTAAAGAAAAAAGTGGGCTCAGTGCTGGTAGCACAGTGGTTATGGTGCCAGACACATACACTGAGGCTGGCAGGTTAGAACCCAGCCTGGGCCAGCTAAACAACGACAACAACAAAAAATAGCCGGGCGTTGTGGTGGGTGCCTGTAGTCCAGCTGCATGCGAGGCTGAGGCAAGAGAATCGTGTAAGCCCAAGAGTTGGAGGTTGCTGTGAGCTGTAATGCCACAGCATTCTACTGAGGGCAGCATAGTGAAACTCTGTCTCAAAAAGAAAAAAGTGACAGATTTTCCAGTATTACAACCTGTGTGTAACTCCCTTGAGTAGTCACACCCAGAACACAATTACATAATTTTGAGAACCATGTTTTATTAAAGACATATGTAGTACCAGGACCTTTCCCTGCTATAGCTAAGGAGATATAGGTTAACCAGATAATTGGCAAAGTGTTTGAACCTTGGGCATAGAGAAGGTCAAGATTTTCTTTCAAAATAAAATAAAACTAAACACATCAATGCAATGATGAAACCATACCCTCACATTAAGAATGTGGTGGGGCACACTGGCTCACGCCTGCAATCCTAGCACTCTGGGAGGCTGAGGTGGGACGATCCCTTAAGCTCTGGAGTTCAAGATCAGCTTGAGCAAGAATGAAACTCCTATCTCCACTAAAAATACGAAAAAAATAGCCGAGTGTTGTAGGGAGCACCTATAGTCTCAGCTACTCAAGAGGCTGAGGCAGGAGAATCATTTGAACCCAGGAGTTTAAGGCTGCTGTGAGCTAGGATGACTCCCTAGGCTGGGCAATAGAGTGAAAATTGTCTTCAAAAAAGTTAGGTAAATTCATTAAACATAAAAGACCACCCAGGAGTCAAAAGCAAAATGCCAAGATTTGGACTTCCTGACCATTTTTGAAAGTAATGTGTCTACAGAGGGTGCCCCAAAAATGTATACACATTTTAAAAACAGAAAAATTTGTATTAAATTTCTAATACTCATGTCACATCTGACTTCTGCAATTATAAGAGTTACTCAACATGACTTGTATTCATCTTTTGTTATCAGTATACATTGAGTATTACAATTTTAATACTCAGTATATAATATTACTACTCCAAACACCCACTCAAGACTAAAGTAGTGAAGACCCAACCACTTCAATAAGAATAACAGTCTTTACAGTCGTGTTTCAAGAATTTTACTTTTCTTTAGCCATTTAATTATAATGCTCATTCACTGGTATCTTCTGAAAGGTAACTCCAGAATCTACAAAAGCCAAATCTAATGAAACATTACACCAGTGATTTTCAACTGGTGTGCCCTAAAAACTTTTAAGGCTCATTAATTAAATTGTTTTCAAAAGCAGTTCAAAGCACAGTGAGGATATTCTTTTCTTTACTCTTTTTTTTGGATCAACATAATTTAAGTGTGCCACAGAAGTTTAACTATAGGTTCTAGTGTGCTGTGAGATAAAAAAGGTCAGCACTACCAAAAACTAGTTACAGAAGCCTTCATGAATCCTGAGACACCCAAGCAACTCTTCTGCCAGTAAGTCTAAACCGTGAAAACACCAGCAGCAAATCCAAAAGGAAAACCCACTCATGAATACAGCAAAAGCTAGACGGGTTTCCCTAATGTGAAAATAATGCACATTATTCAAATGAATTTCTTTAGCTACCATGCTGATTCCCCTTGGGAACTTTCTCCTCCCAGTAGGAAAAGTGTGTGTGTCAGAGGTACAGATTGGAAACTTGTGACACCTCATTTATCCTCAGTTACACGAAGGCAGTAGGAACCTAATTTGCCAGCACACTCCATACTGACAATTAACTTCTCGCTGAACATTAAAACAATTAGGTAACGCACCCCATCACATCTGTGTGCCTCCTCCATCTACACCTGGTACCAATTAAGTCGTCACCCTGTGCCTGTTTTTTGCTGCAGTCCAACTGGTCATTCACATGTTCTGCACCCACAGGATGCCTTCATTGTTACACTCTCATCTCCAGCTGGCCCCTCTACCTTCCTCCTCCCAGTAAAAACAAAACAAATATAAACCTCAGAGCAAAACATAAACACAATATTTTAAAGTAGTTTTTAAATGACCTCATGACACTGTCATTCTCCAACTCATGACCCAATCACAGTGAAAACCAAATTTGTCATGTCAAACCTTTATTTAAAAGCATGTTTTCTAAGAGCTACTTATTCTTTGTTCCTCTTTGGTCCCCAGATCCTACTGAGATACTTTCTAATGCAAAAAAGGCCCTGAAACTAGCAGACATTAGATCAGGAGTTGTATTGGGTATCTGGTGGCCCTTACAATCCCATCTCCTCATCTCAAAGATGAGGACACAGATGTTACTGCTTACCTATGTTTCAGTGAAGAAGTGATAGAAATGGTTCGAAGTCAAGGAAAAAAATAAATAAATGAACCCTGCTCACAATGACGGGCATTAAGTTTTCTCAGTACAGAAGGCAAACTGAAGTTTAAAAAAGGTTTTGAAGAGAAGAAAAAAAAGTTTTCTGCTTTTTTTTTTTTTTTTTTTTTTTAAGAATAAAGACGCCCTATTTTTATAGTAATCACAATGAGACAAATCTGAATGTTAAGCTAGTTGCACAAAGGTCCCAGTATCCACCTGGTGAGGTAGTGCATTCACAGTAAACAGATGCCTCAGCCTGGTGCAGGTACACACCTCTTCCAAAAAAAAAATTTTTTTTTTTTTTTTTTCCCAGAAAAAGACCAACAGTATTATGCTCCAAAGCAAGCCTCATGCCTTTTCTCCTCCTTGCCTTCTGTGTTTACTGTCGTTTGGAGAAAACATGAAGTGAAAAATGGTACTGAACTAGGATCTAGTCCTACCTCCTGCCAATTAACTAGTCAAGAACAGCCAGAGTAGAAAAACAAAATAAAAAGACCACATTATACTAAATAAGGTCATGGCTGTCAGAACTACTTTTAAGAAGTTATAAATAAGAACCCCTAATTATCTGATTAGTCAGTTGCAGAGTTAACAACACGGTCTCTGAGAGAACCTCAGTTAACTAAGTAACTCTGTGACCATACCCACCCAGACTCCTTGATCTTGTTATGTCACTGACAAATGATGGTGCTATGCCATACACCTATAGGGTTGATGAATGGTGCTTAAGACCTTTCAGGGTCAAAAACTCCTTTTGAGAATTTGCTGAGTTATAATATCTTCCCAGAATTATGCAAAAGAACATAGACCTACAACACTCTGCATACATATGCAGAGCCCATCCATGAACCCTGCCTAAGTCCACACACCCTCTACTCGGAGGTCTCACTGATACCCCCAGAATCTCTTCCCTTTTCCTGTAATCACATGGGTTAGGTATTTCAGTGTTTTATACTCCACAAATATTTAACTAGGACATTAAAATGGACCACTGCAAAATGACAAGTACATGTAGTATCTCAAACAGTGCATAGCACATATAAGTGTTTAACAAATATGTTACATGAATCCAAGCAGGTAATTAAATACTTGTTCTAGCATACGTTTTTAAAAGCTATATAATTTTTTTGGTCAATTCTCTAAGTCTGACTGTTTCAAGAAGATATATTTAAATGCTATTCCCTGTGGCTGAAAGTTAATGCAGTTTATCTTTAAATTAATGGAAATACCTAAAGTTTTTATTACTAAATACTACTGAAGCAATAAATGCCTTTCCTAAGTCACTTCATATTTCTTTGCTCAGAAAAAGTTTTTCTGAATTAGTAAAAAGTCAAATCTTAATTTAAAAACAAAAGCTAAACTATGAAAACCACAGCAAAGCCATCATTTGTTCCTTTCAGAAACAAATTTTAAAGTAATTTTCATATTTTCACTATTCTTAGTACAGGCAAGTGTCACTTAACAACAGGACTACTTTCTGAGAAATGCATTGTTAGGCAATTTTGTCATTGCAGGAATATCAGAGTGTGCTTACACAAACCTGGAGGGCACAGCCTACTGCACACCAAGGCTACATGGTATGGCCGACTGCTCCTAAGCTGCAGACCTGTGTAGAATGGCACTGTACTGAATACTGCAGGCAGCTGCATCACAATTAAATGTGGGTGTATTTTTTTTTTCAATTATTTGTGTATTTAAACACATCTAAACATAGTAAAAGGTACAGTAAAAATATTTTATTATAATCCTATGGCACCACAGTCATAGATGTAATCTGTCACAAAAGCAATATTGTATAGCACATGTACTTTGATTTTCTAGGTGGTTTTTTTTTTTGAGACAGAGTCGCACTTTGTCACACTCAGTAGAGCGCTGTGACATCACAGCTCACAGCAACCTCCAACTCCTGGGCTCAAGTGATTCTCTTGCATCAGCCTCCCAAATAGCTAGGACTACAGGCACCTGCCACAATGCCCAGCTATTTTTAGAGATGGGGTCTCGCTCTTGCTCAGGCTCATCTCGAACCTGTGAGCTAGGGAAATCCCCCACCTCAGGCTCCCAGAGTGCTGGGATTATAGGCATGAGACACTGCACACGGCCTTTGTTGCTTATATTAAGGAACATTTATTTTCCTGTAAGTAACAAATTCTATTGGTTTATTTGTAGTGACAAAATTAATCAAACTACCAGCCAGCTTTAGGCTCACAGATAAAAATCCATACATACCCACATTCCCTCTGGATCTACATGAGCCTCTGATTTCTGCATTTGGTATAAATATGCTCCACTCAGAAAGAAGAGCAAGAAAAATAATAAGGAAGCCTGAGTCTTATTTCTGACTGAGGTTCTCAGAGTTCTCCAAGTACTCTGAGTGTCCCAGAGACCCTGACAAATCTCTACAAAGTCATATTTTCTTCTAAACTTCAACAAAAACGAGTCACAACAGATTAAATGTAAAAGCTAATAAAAACCCAACTATCCTCTTATAAACCAGGTATTAAAGACATTTGCAGACATGCAAAACAATGCCACTATTTTGGAAAAGTTATTTTTCAATAGTAATGTTATTAACACTTAAAGTAGCTCTTTATTTCAGTGATTTTAACATTTGTTTTATGCTAACATATGCTAACACAGTAAGTATCAAAATATGAAATCCCAGATAAACAAAAGTTTTGGGGGGTCCATAGTAATTTTAATTTAGGGGTGTGAAAATCTGAGACCACAAGGGTTTGAAAATCACTGGCCTGGGCCAGGCACAGTAGCTCATTCCTGTAATCCTAGCACTTTGGAAGGCCAAGATGGGAGGATTCCTGGAGTTCAAGATCAGTTTGGGCAACATAGAGAGACCCTATCTCTATAAAAATTAAAAAATTCATCTTGGCATGTGGTGCTCACCTGTAGTCAGCTATTTAGGAGGCTGAGGTGGGAGAATCTCTTGAGCTTAGAAGTATGAGGCTGCAGTGAGCTATGACCAGCCACAGCATTACAGTCTGAGTGACAGAGCAAGACACTGTCTAAAAAAAAAAAAAAAAAAACCCACCTGCCTATAGCAACTGTCAACTCCTCATTGGACAAAACAACAATAGCAATACAGAACAATTAACTGACTTTATCTGCCAAGAAAAATTAGACTTTATAATTCAAGCCACTTTATTAAGTAGACAAATACTATAATATTTTAGGTACTACTCATCATCTTATTATCCATTGCTTCTCATACTCAATTTGGTATAAAATTTGAAGAGCTACTTAATTTTTTATGACTGCAGCAAAATCCCACTTTTGTGGACAGAGAACAATTTAATTCCTCTCTACAGACTAATAATGTTTAGGTTATAATTAGTATATTTTCCCATCTTGTATCATCCCCAAGAGTTTTCTGTAGTAATTAGCCAGGAAACATAGTTACGTATACTTATTCTGAAAATGCTCAGTTAAATGATCAATAGTTGCCAAAAGTTTGATACGCAAAAGGGTACATGCCACTAATACTTAATTTCACTGCATTTTGACAGCTAAGTTCATTGATTGCTAACTCATAGCTGCCTGAAAACTCAAGAACTATTTTGTACTTTAAGGGTACAACCACACTCCCTCCACCCACTCCAACAAACCAATGAATTAAGTACTTGCATACATTTTTCAGTCAAAAATACAAACAGGACATTATTAAACATACTCAGAAACAGATATGAAGGCTCAGCATCTGCAGCTCAGCAGCTAGGGTGCTGGCCACATATACCAGGGCTGGCAGGTTCGAACCCGGCCCTGGCGTACCGTACCAAACAATAACACAACAACAAAAAATAGCTGGGCATGTGGCAGGCACCTGTAGTCCCAGCTACCTGGGGGGCTGAGGCAAGAGAATCGCTTAGGCCCAAGAGTTGGAGGTTGCTGTGAACTGCGATGTCACAGTGCTCTACAGTGGGCAGCATAATTAGACTGTCTAAAAAAAAAAAAAAAAAGCAAAAGAAGGAAAGAAAACAAAAAAACCCCACACATATGAAAAATGCCTCTAATAGCTTTAGCACATGAATTTGTACTCATTCATGCTTCCGGCATTTCAGAGGCACAGACCAGACCCTGTGGCACCACTGCCACAACTGTGATATCAGCAAGCTGTTGGGCTTCTGTTCAAACCATTGAGAGCCTTTGTCTTCCAGTATTTTTGTTACTTTGCCACAATTCTCTAAGAAAGGGCTTGACTCCTCTAATTATAAGTGTATGTCCCACTCTGCCTTACATGTAGTAAGCACTCAGTTAATATATGGTCATTTAAGGCAACAGAGCAGTAACAGAAAAAAGTTGAGTCCCAAAGCTAGAGTAAATCCAATAAATTAAAAATATGTAATAACCAAAAGAATGTGGCTGTTACAAATATTTTCTGCCATCTGTTTTCTCATCTGGGTTGGGTTTTTAAAAATTTGACACTCTGCTAAATGAACACAGCAGAAAAAATGACCATCAGTGGGGACACTGAAACACCAAGTCAGCTCCATAAATCAAAACCAGTTTGCTGAAGTTTGTACTTTGTGCCTAAGCTATAAAACTACAGGTATTTCCTAGCTATAATTGTTCTGTAATCCCTTTGTCTGCTCACATTTTCCATAGAAAACTTACAGCTCAAGAATTTAAAAACTAGCTACCTTCCCTTCCTGTAACCACTACCCACTCTTCCCTCTAAAAAATTATCAGAATGATTTAAAAGTTTAGTATTCCTGGTTTTTTACCCTATTAAACATAGTCAAAATAGTATGTTCTGAAAGAAGGAAAGAGGCAAAACCCATAGGCAGTCCTATATAAAAGGGGCCTAATTCTATTTGCTCAATCACATTTCAGAGACACATTTTAGATACAGGGTGTCCCTATAGGTAACTGTAAAATACAAGGACAGATTAAATGGGCATCTTGTATAACAGGTATGACTTAGGCTGATGACAAGATGAATAAACTCTGTAAGCATACAGCCCTGTCCACTGGATTTCCTTGTTTTTAAGAGCTTACTTACACTCTCAGTTCTTAGGTCTAAAATAAATTTTAAGTTCAAGTTCACACTCCAAGGACAGTAACACAAAAGAAAACTAGAAATGGAAACCTAGCAACTAAGATGCATTCACCGCTGATAATGAATGGTTTAGGTAGAAATAATACATTACTAACCAACTTCACATACAGATTGCGATCTCTTGCCTGTAAAATTGATTTAAGATATAAAAGTGAATACTCTTTTAAACTCCAGGAAAGTAGGATTTAGAATGCAGCAATAAACATTTTTAAAGTAGTTCTGGGGCACATACAGACCAAAGTGTATTTCTAAGTAAGGAATCACAGCAAATAGCTTTGCCTCCAAATCATGCCCCTCTCATCTGATACAAGTTTTATAAAAAGGACAAGAGAGGGGCAAATAGGCAGATGAGAAAAAAAAATTAAAGAAAAAGTGTAAGAAAAAAATAAACGAGGTCAATGAGAGACAAGGGGAGTGTGTGTGTGCCTGCCTATGTTTAAAGAAAGGCAGAATGGGGACGCTGTGGTAGAAGGGGACGGCGTTTGTGTGCAGCAAGCGTTTGTACTTACTGTGCCCGGCTCTCTGTCTGCTCCCGAGGTTACCAAGAAACGCACAGACATGCCCGTTCAGACACAGAGGCAAGAACAGAAATAAAAAAAAGGGGGGAATAATTAGAACACAAGCCCCAAACAGTTTTAAAAATGGCTTTTATTTATATAAGTCATTGCACATTCCTAATACAGTGATTTCCTGAAAATTACAGTATTTTGTAAACATAAGATTTACAGTTTATCCATACACAAAGCCTATTTTTTTATTTCTTGACAGAATAAATTACTTTTCTTCAAAAAATTAGTCAAGTGCAATTTTGTCCAATATTTAATGCATACTAGAATTAAAGCCTATGAAACTAAGTAGTAACAGATGCAATTATCAAACCTTTCATTTGAACACATTCACTTTCAAATTTAACTTCTTAGTTCGCCCCATTTAACAACATTACTTTCTTTGAAAATTACCCAATTAAGCAGTTAACAGTTTTCCATAATATCGTACAGGCCACTGGCATTAACTAGGCAGTTGCCAAGATGTCAAGATGCCTGCCATCTAACGAGATCGAGAAATCTACAGATGCCCACGGAAAACCCTGCAAACTTCCAGGGTGACCTGGGTTTCAGTGGAAATCTTTGCGACAGTTCCTCTTATCTCATTGTTTGCTCTCTGTGTATGGGTTGGGGCTTTCTTTAGCGATGCACACAACTTTGCGGCACTGAATGAGTATGAGGACAAAGTCCTAATCTGGCTTGCCCGGCCTCTCACCTCTGTGGTGCTCGGCATCGTGGTGCTTCTTGTCATCTTTTATTGCCAAGTGAGACTGCCCACTCAGAGCACTAGACAGTGCGAGAAGGCCGGCACTGCCCCCGAGGGGTGGGATTCCAGGAGGCTGAAGTCCTGAAGGGTGAGGTGTTAGGGGTACTGGGGGTCCGTGGCCGTGAGAAAGATGCTGGGCTTGCAACTGCTGCTGCTGTTGGTGGTGGTGGGAGAGGAGGTAGAGGAAGGAGAGGAAGAGGAGGAGGAAGTGGAGGAGACGGTGGCAGCGGTGGTGATGGTGGTGCGGGCAGAATCCAGACAGGACAAGACAGAAGGTGGAGAACACAGAACAGCAGGTGTGACACACACACACACACACACACACACACGAAAGGAATGGAGAGAGAGACAGAGGGAAGAAAGGGGAAAAAATGCAATTAGTGCTTTCAGTTGATCAAAAGCTTTCATCTACTCACAGTTACCCTCTTTCTACCTTCCCAAAATATAATCCTCACATCTACACTGCCACTCCCTGGCTTAACTCGCCCCAGAGAGCGTGGCAAGGATGACATTAGTAAGCATGCTGAGTTAATTCCATCTCTAAGCATCTCCAGGGATAAAATCCAGTATTGTCACTGAATCTAATGAGACACCAGATTTTCAAACTCATCCCGATTTCAGGTAGGTTAAAATGAGGGTGTGGAGGGAGAGAGGTGACATGCATCTAAAAACATAGTAGCATCATCCCAACTGGTCCCCAGTTACCAGGTGACTACATTTTACCTCTGCATTCTTGCATTAATGTACCACCATGGTATGATGAGACAAAACCAAGACAACTGTAGTATTTTTAGTGAACAGAATTTGCAAAGGAAGAACAAGTATCTGCATGTCTCTTAAGTACCACCCAGGTACTTGTGTGTCCTCATTTCTTGAAGCCCTCTTCTGCACTACAAAGAACTATTGATATTCCCATTTGCCAAGAAGGAACAAAGGCTGAAAGGCATTGAATAAATGGCTGGGGCTCTCCCCACTGATAGGATGGGACTGCAGCCAGTGCAGGAAGGACCCTTACATCTGCTCTCTTTATCACACTGCCACATACAAGGGGGAGAGCCCCAGGGCTGATGGTGGCTGAAGAAACCTTAGAGATGAAACCCTTCATTCTTGGCCTGTCTCCTGAGTTCCACACCTTAAACTCACTCCTTCTAGGTCACCAGTGAAAACACTGAGAAAAACTGAGACCCTGGAGGTTAAGATCCTTGATGAGGAAAGTACCTTTCAATAGTTGTATGGGACGCCAACCACAATGCCCCAAGACCCTATCCCTAATGCCCTTTCCCCTACACTACTTACAAGCCTCCCTCCATACCCAAAGTTCTAAGTCTGCTCACAATAAACAGAGTCACTGCTCTCATATATACTGAAAAGCACATTGTCTGAAATGAAAAAATATCCAAGAAATGGCCCCTGCACTAGGAACTTGGCCACATTTTATCTGTCCAACATAAAACTTGCTTTTGATGAGACAGTAAAAACGATTAAAGCTCCATTTCCTAAGGTGCAATGTTAGAAAATTCTTAAGGTTCTGATTTGTGCTCACTTCCCTGGGACTCAATTACTTGTTTTATTTATTACCCCCTTGCGTGTAATGAATATATTAAATCTTCACACCAGATCTTCAGTGGTTTCCACCCAGCCTGCTGATTTTTAATGAAATCTCAAATACACTTCCCACCCACAAGAGTAAAGGAAAATAGCATCTTAAAACCAGAAATCAGTGTCTGCTGTAACTTTACAACAAATTTTCAACCACTCCTAGCAACTTAAAAAAAAATCTTTAGAAGCCAACCTTCTTTTTAAACTTCCGTTCCTTCTTCCAAAGAGAGCATAGTTCTAATTAGAGGGAAAATGGAAACAGGGGTGAGGTCAGAGCAGGCAGCATTCATAGTATTCTTGGAAAGTATTTATAAACTACTCATTCACCACTTGAGATCATAATAACAATTTCTTTACACATAAAATCACCTTCCTGTCATTCCAAAGACACTAATTCTTGCTCTGTCACCTTTTAAGAGCTTGGCAATAGCGAGACATAAAACTGAAGAAGCTTGCAGCAGCATCACGGTCCACTAGGCGTGCTCATTAGCACTTAATTAGGAACTAGACACCTGCCATGAGAAATGTGTTCGGAGAAGGATGAGGAACAGGTCTGCCCTACCAGCAATTACCATCATTACTTGGAGAGTAAGAGCTATGTCCGGCTTCTGGGGGGGAAGGCAATGATGCATACACAAGCAAGTGCAGTGGGGTAATTAAGCACGGCACTAATTAAAAGAAGATGAGAGAGGGGAAGCAGAGGGGAAGGAATCTAACTATAGGGTAGAGGACACCACCTCTCAACCCCTCTCTGCTTCCTTCACTCCCCCTAAAATCCAGAACAGAGTCACCAGAAGACGACTTTGGAGGTGGGATTTTATTTCACAGCACACACATACTCGGGACATATTTGGAAATGCAAAAATCCAAAGTTAGCGTTCAGAAAAGATGAAATGGAAAAAGCAGGCTCTGATAGCCGACTAAAAAGAGGGACTAGTTTATATAATAACGGGGCTTCGCCACAGCTGTGAAGCAGAGCTACGCAGTTAAACCCTACAGTTGGGCTAATAACTACCAACAGGGACAGAGTAACTGGCCGCAAGTAACTCCCTCTTCTTCCCTGCTTGGCTTCCCAGGCCTCTTGACGAAATCACAGTTAGAAGAGGTAACTGGGTTCTTCCATCCTTAGTTCCGGCATGATGAAAGTTGCTTTTTTGGGGGGGAAGGGAGGGTGTCTTTTTTTCTTCCCTAAAGCAAAAATCCTGGTTAAACTGAAAGGAGTACTACTAAGCAGCACAGGGATAGATCAGTACTGTTGAGGATGCTGGGATCCCAGGAAACGTGGATATACCACCTCACCATCTCCCTCTGTTTCTGCCAGCAGCGCTCTTAGACAAGGTTTGCATATCCATTATCAGGGCTGAACCCAGGATGGCTCCCATTTCACATAGGAGACTAGTTTCAAAGCAAAGAGGCCTGCCTGTAGCTCAGAGCCAGGATGAGGGATGTGAACTGTTTGTTTCCTAGAACATCATTTCTCCTGTAAGCCCAGCGTCCCAGTCATGTTCCCAAACACCTGAAAGGAAAATGGGACCCATCTCTTTCTCCACTGATGGCTTCACATTTCATTCCATGCCCAGTTAACAAGATGCTCTGGAGAATGTCAAAATACCAGGTACCCAGGACAAATCACCTTCTCTATCAGACTTTAAAGGGGATGACCTTTTTTTTAAAAAAAAAAAACAGAGCCTCACTCTGTTGCCCAGGCTAGAGTGCCACAGCTTCAGCCTAGCTCACAGCAATTTCAAACTCCTGGGCTCAAGTGCTCCTCCTTCCTCAGACTCCCGAGTAGCTAGGACTGCAGGCGTCCACCACAACATACTGCTAATTTTTCTACTTTTAGTAAGTATGCGGTTTCACTTTGCTCGGGAGGGTTTCAAATGTCTAAGCTCAAGCAATCCTCCCACCTCGACCTCCTAGTGTGCTAGGATTATAAGCATGAGCCATTGTGCTTAGCCAAAGTTTATTCTTGTGCCCACTTCTCTCGTCCCCACTTCTTAATGACTGTCCCTACAGCTGAAAAAACAGGATATCATTTGCTCTCAGCTTTGTTCCAAGGAAGCTCGTAAAGAAAATTAAGCCTAAAAGGAGACGACTCTGGCTTTTCTCAGAAGTAGATGATTAATATTATAAATAAAGAGTGTCATTTCTAAGATAAAACATTATTTAAATGAATGAAAGCCCATACCTAAAAGAGTAAAAGAGCTAACTCCAAAAGGGCTGCCCACACCTGACCCATCTATCCTTGCAGGAACATTTTCTCTCAGCAAGACTTACCTGAGACCATCTGGTACCCATCACCTTCACCAAAAGGAAAAAGCAAGGATGCTACTTAAAGAACAAAAACAACACTGACACTACCACATAGCCAAAAACTATGTCAAGTAGGGAAATGTATATGCATCTATCCCCTATGACCAAAACGGGCACCTAACATTTAGAAAACAGTTAATGATACAGAAAACCCACAAGGAATAAAGTAACCTCAACCGTGTGGAACAACCACATTTAGAATTTTAATTTACATTTAACTTAGCATAGCTTAGGTCAATTATGTTACTGTAAAAAAACTGTGACATTTACATTCAAGTAACTGTGTAGCTCACGGTTTCTACATTTCTGTTTCTAAAACACAGGTATAGTACACGACACTGCCATCAAGGTGCCTAACTTCCACCTTTTCCTCCCTGGATGCTAAGCTCCCTACCACCAACCACTAATCAACTTTAATTTCTGAAATTTAGCCCATTTTATAACCGCAAGAGAAACTATGCCAAAAAAACTGTCACAAAAATCACACACTTAACCCAACCTAAACTAAAAACATGCCCCTAAGTGGAATTTCTACTGCTAAGAGTTGACAGTGAGTGGCCTTTGAAAAGGGGACAAAAATGTGTAAAGTAGCATTTGTTGACAGTTCTCTCCAAATTACCCATCCTTGATTTCTATTTTCCTGTCCTTTACAACACTTAATTCTTATCTTGGGAGGCTACAGAAAAACTAAAATTGATATGCAACCTTAAACCAGTGGGAAAGAGCCATCTGGCAGCAGAAACATCAAGACCTCCACTAGAAGAGTTATCTGAAAACCTCCCATTATGCGAATGGGCACTCCCATGAAGAGGGTCAAGGCTGATAAACAGGTAGAAACTGCTTACTGGGGCCAAGAGTTCTCCAGCTACTTGAAGACAATAAGAAAATAAAGTAAAATGACAATTCATTGAATGATCCTATCTCAATGTAGGAATGCAAACAAAATGCACATGGGCAACTTAAGGAGCAGGAAAAAACGGCATCCAATAAGAGATTCATATCCAAAATACATAAGGAACTCAAAAGCCAGAAAATAGCCCAGTTAATAAATGGGCAAAGGACCTAAACAGACATGTCTCCAAACAAGACATGTAAATATGGTCAACAGATATATGAAAAAATTCTCAATATCATTAATCATCAAGAAAATGAAAATCAAAACTTCAGCGAAGTATCATCTTACGTCTGTTAAAATGGGTAGTATCACAAAGACAAGTGTTTGGCAAGAACATGGAAAAAAGGGAACACTGTTGTTAGGAATGTGAACCGACACAGCCATTATGGAAAATGGTACGGAGGTTCCTCAAAATATTAAAAATAGGTCTATAAGTTGCATGTCACTTTTCTGAAATGTTTGGGACCAGGAGCATTTCAAATTATCAATTTTTTTCGGATTTTGGGATGGGGCATTATACTATCTGAAACAGTCATGTTGACGTTAAAAAAGTCTCAGATTTTTGGAGCATTCCACATTTGGAATGCTCAACTTGAATATGATCCAACAGTATCACTTACGGGTATATATCCAAAAGAAGTAAAATCAGTATGTTGAAGAGCTATCAGTATGTCAAAGACATACCCAAGTCCATTACAGCATCATTCACAACAGTCAAGGAACAGAAACAACCTAAACATCTGTTGATGGATGGACACATAAACAATGTGGTACATGTACACATAGCAGACTAATATTCAGCCTTTAAAATGAAGGGAAATAAGCCAGAATCAGAAAGATAAATCCTGCATGATGTGGAATCTAAAAGAATACAACTCATGGAAGCAGAGAGAAGACTGGTGGTTGTAGTAGAGGGCAGTGAGATGTTAGTCAAAGGGTACAAAATTTCAGTGAAGTTCTGGAGATCTAACTATGACTGTACCACTGCACAGAGCAAGACCTTGTCTCTCTAAAAAATAGTAATACTGTACTGTATACTTGCAATTTGTTAAGAAGGTAGATACTAACGCGTTCTCACCACACACATACACAAACAAAAAGTAACTATGTGAAGCAATGGACATATTTACTAATTTGATCATGGTGACCATTTCTTAATGCACAGTAGAATTTCTATTTGTCAATGATACTCCCATAAAGCTGAACGAGAAAAAAGACACATGAAAATAAAACTGATGGCATGTACACAGGCAGGCACCAGGCCAGCATCTCTGAGAGGGAGACAGTGCTTCACACTCACCAGGATGGCTGGATTCAGAAAGGAGGACAATGGGCTCCGAGCCTGTAGCTCAGTGGTTAGGGCACCAGCCCCATACACCAGAGATGGTGGGTTCAAACTGAGCCCAGGCCTGCCAAACAATGACAATTACAATTACAACCAAAAAACAGCCAGGCGCTTTGACGGACGCCTGCAGTCCCAGCTACTGGGAGGCTGAGGCAAGAGAATCGCTTGAACCCAAGAGTTTGAGGTTGCTGTGAGCTGTGACACCATGGCACTCTACCAGAGATGACAAAGTGAGACTCTGACTCAAAAAAAAAAAAAAAAGATGAATAGTAAAGTGCAGAGTTGAAATAGGGAAACTGGAATTCTCATACTCGGCTGAGGGGATGTAAAATGGTGTAGCTACTTGGGAAAAAAGTTAAGCAGTTGCTCCAAAAGTTGCAATATAAAGTTACCATGTCACCAGCAATTCTACTCTCAGGCAAAGATCCAAGAGAAAACTGGTACATGAACGTTCACAGAAGCATTATTCATAATAGCCAACAAGTAGAAACTACTAATTAGTGGTTCTCAATCTTCCTAATGCTGCAGCCTTTTAATATAGTTCCTGTGGGTCACGACCCACAGGTTGAGAACCGCTATACTAAATGCTCATCAACTTACGAATGAACAAACAAATGTGGTATACTGATGAGTGGTATATTATTTGTCAATAAAAACTACAAAGTAGAGCGATGCCTGTAGCTCAGTGAGTAGGGCGCCAGCCACATATACCAAGGCTGGCAGGTTTGAACCTGGCCCAGGACAGCTAAAACAACACTGACAACTGCAAACAAAAAAATAGCCCAGTGTTGTGGTGGGTGCCTGTCATCCCAGCTACTTGAGAGGCTGAGGCAAGAGAATCGCTTAAGCCCAAGTTTGAGGTTGCTGTGAGCTGTGACGCCATAGCACTCTACCCAGGGTGACAGCTTAAGACTCTGTCTCAAAACAAACAAACAAAAAACCACTAAGTACTGGGGCATGCCACAACATGGATAAGCATTATGCTAAGCAAAAGCAGCTAGACAAACAAAGCTACATAAGTCATTCCATTTACATAAAATATATATAGTGTAGGTAAAGCCAGAGACACACTGGTAGTGGCCAGAGGGGGCATGGAGAACAAACAGTAATAAAGATGGATCTTCTTTATGGAGATGATAAAAATGTTCTAGAACTAAGACAACACCAATAGTTGCACAACTTTGTGAATATATCAAAAAGCACCAAATTGTATGCTTTAAAAGAGTGCATTTGATACGTACATTATATCTCAATTTTAGAAAACAAACACAGAGGTGTAACTCCTAAAATGGGGTAATCTACTCTCTACTCTGGAGTCTTTTTCCTCCCTCTGGGGGAGGGGGGATAGGGAATATATAAGACCTTGTTCCAAAGAATCCAGTAAAACGCATAAGAAAATGTGGAAAAACTAAAAAGTAAACAATGCTTCAGTAATGCACCAAGTAACTAAAATGCTTGACTATCCAGGAGAACCTAGACATTGAGGTCAAGCTCTGCATCAGTCAGAAGCCTAGTTGTACTTTCAGTTTATAAAAGACAAGCAACAACAACAAAAAAAGAACATACATAACCAAGGGGAAAAAAGGATGCACAAAAGACTTCCTTACAATAATGCTCCTTCTCTTTGGAAATTTAATAAAAGGGCTAGACTATACTGGAAATTTAAGTGGAGGGTAGTCACTAAATTTAAGTTAGCAGAGGCAGGAGATCCAAGTTCTTTGTACACAGTCTTCTCTCTCTTGGTAACAGGATATGCATTATTCTCCTTGGGTGAATTTGTTTTATAAAGAAACTTACAGCTGGGTTACTGATGGGCTTTCCAAGGATTAACAGCATACTCCTAAGAGGCTAACCTCATCCTCTTAAACTTCACACACTACAATCCCATAGATAGCTGACAGCTATAGCCAAGGAGAAAAATAATCCAACATTTTTGCTAATCCTTAAACCAATCATTTTATGCAACAGTGGAGAGTCCTTTAGGTCTACAACTCAATCTCTTAGGAACAGAAAGGCTCCTTCTATAGACATGAAGAGTTTGTATTCACAGCCATCTCCTACACAAACATAGGTAGTCAGGCATCACTAAATAACCTCAGACTTTTAGCTCATATGAAGTTGTTTTAAAGTATAGAGAATTATAAATCTGTCTATGAAAAAGGAATATACAAATTTGACCAATAATCTGGAATTGCATGAGTCCTGACAGAAATTCATAAAAATGATTCAAACTGCATTCAAATAAGTGAGAGGAAAATAAGCCTGCCCAGATTAAACTCAAATGTAGTGAGCTCCTGAAGTTCATACACACTGCTATTGGAAACTGCTCAAATTTTCTTACACCCAACAGTCTGCACTGAGGCCACTATCAGAAATGTGGCATTTTTGTGGATGGGTAAGACCATCCCCACCGGTCATCTAACCTTCTCTTTTGACTTTCTCGCCTTCCACTTTGTTACAAGGACACCTGTGACCTGTCAGTGCCAGCAAAGGCCATGTCCACCTTCTTCTAGTTAAGAAAACCAATAATCTATGTCCTCCCATTTTTACTCTAAACTCTGTCTCCATCTGTTCCTAAAACTTAACTTTTTCCCTTCAGTTTTGAACTTTTAAATTCGCACATCAGAAGCTAAATGGCAGTGCTTTTCCACTGCTGTGTCCTTATTAAAAATCATTCATGCACAACAACTTGATGGCGGGAGCACAGCACCTTGCTGGGTCTTACATGGATACATGGTCCGTATCCATGTAACCACTAGAAAAGACAAGGAAGGGGTGACCTGATGCTTAAAACAACCACCCCCACAAAGGCTTGGCCAACTGGACCCACATATCTGCTACAGGCCTGTAAAAAACCTGGGCAGACAAAACTACAGAGTAAGAGACCTGTAGCTCAAGCAGCCAAGGCACCAGCCACATATACCAGAGCTGGCGGGTTCGAATCCGGCCTGGGCCTGCCAAACAATGACAACTACAACCAAAAAATAGCCAGGCGCTGTGGCAGGTGCCTGTAGTCTCGGCTACTTGGGAGGCTGAGGCAAGAGAATCCCTTAAGCCCAGGAGCTTGAGGTTGCTGTGAGCTGTGATACCACAGCACTCTACCCAGAGCCAAAGCTTGAGGCTCTGTCTCAAAAAACAAAACAAAACAAACAAACAAGAAAACTACAGAGTAAGGAGTCAGGACTATATGCTCAATTAAGACTGACAGCCAAGGTCTTATCCAGCAAAAGCTGTGAAGGTAGATGGCATTACCCTTTAGAGACAGGGACACGGATAGAGATTACAGGAGGTCACCAAGGTGATAAATAATGGCAGCCAAATGTCCCACCCAAGTCCATCCTGTCCGAGGCCCAGGCTTTGTCCAAGGTAACAACAAAGCAAGTGCTCTTGTACAGATTACCATAAGCACCATGAAGCTGGGCAACAGGTGCTTAGAAATAACATACACAACCATGCAACTATTTTCTCTAAAAAGAAACTCTTAAAAAGTTTGCTCAATATTTCACTAGTTACTAAAAAACTAGTAACTAGTTTTTTCCCCTTGGAGAGTGGGGAAAAAACTGATAAAAAGTGTGAGGGAACTTGCAGAGGGTAGGAAATCAACCTGTCAGAGGTCCTCAAACTTTTTAAACAGGGGCCAGTTCACTGTCCCTCAGACGGTTGGAGGGCCGGACTATAGTTTAAAAAAAACAACTATGAACAAATTCCTATGCACCCTGCACATACCTTATTTTGAAGTTAAAAAAAACAAAACGGAACAAATACAATCACACCGCCCCATGTGGCCTACGGGCCGCAGTTTGAGGACCCCTGATGTAGAGTGTGAGTTATGGGGTATATCCAGATGTCCAAAGTAATCAAGTTATACATTGAAGACCTGTGCATTTCACTACATAAAAATTATGTATCAACTTAAAAACCAAAACCAAAACTGTGTGTGTACAAATAGGTATCTACAGTTATACAGGAATATACATATATATAAATATGAAATATATATTAATTGTAGTGTTAACCTGATAAACCAACTCTTTAGAATCCTAATCTCAACGAAAATCAATTATTCAGTATCTTTTAGAAGTGAACTTTAGCTCCAAACTACCCAAATATTAATAATAAGGGCCAGGCGTGGGGGCTCACACCTGAAATCCTAGTACTCTGGGAGGCCAAGGCAGGTGGGCTGCGTGAGCTCACAGGTTCAAGACCAGCCTGAGCCAGAATGAGATCCCGTCTCTAAAAATAGAAGGCTGTTGTGGTGGGTGCCTGTAGTCCCAGCTACTTGGGAGGCTGAGGCAAGAGAACTGCTTAAGCCCAAGAGTTTGAGGCTGCTGTGTGCTGTGACACCACAGCACTCTACTGAGGACAACAAAGTAAGACTCTGTGTCAAAAAACAAAAATTAATGATAATAAAGTAGGGAGCCATCTTAAAGAGTCTTTCAGTCAATTCTCTCTGTTTTCAGGTAGCTATTAGTCATTCTGCAAATAAGATGTTAGAACATTTAATGACCACTTTTGTTTTGATTATCCCTTTTCTTTTCTTTTTTTGAGACAGAATCTCACTTCGTCACCCTGGTAGAGAGCCCAGCATCATAGCTCACAGCAACCTCAACTCTTGGGCTTAACTGATTCTCTTGCCTCAGCCTCCCAAGTAGCTGAGACTACAGGCAGCCACTACAATGCTCCCCTATTTTTAGAGACAGGGGTCTCACTCTTGCCCAGGCTGGTCTCAAACTCATGAGCTCAGACAATCCACCTGCCTCAGCCTCCCAGAGTGCTAGGATTATAGGCGTGAGCCACCATGCCCAGACTTGATTATTCTTAAAAGAATTTCAAATTAAAAATTACTTTTCCAAAAATAAATAAATAAATAAGACCAGTCAAGGAATGTTGCTTAAAGGATAGACAGATCCTGATCTAAAAACTCAAGGTCTCGAATGAAGGTCCCTTTCCACACTGCAACTTGTTTCCCAACACCTAAGTGAGCTGTGTGTCTAATCAAATAAACAGTGTCTATTAAGATGTCTGCATTATTAAATACTCTTTTAGTTGTTACAACGGCACACCATGTTTAATAGCAAAAGAGCTGGTTAGAAATAAAAATCAAAAAGCAGAGTTGCAGTTATTTATTCATCCAGTCACCAAATTTGCTATCAATCTAAAGCTTTTTTTTTTTCCTGAGATGGTCTCACTCTAGGTCTCACCTAGGCTTGAGTACAGTGACATCAGCCCAGCTCACAGCAACCTCAATCTCCTGGGTTGAAGAGATCCTCCTGCCTCAGTCTCCCAAGTAGCTGAGACTACAGGTGCCGCCACCACCCCCAGCTAAATTTTTCTATTTTTAGTAGAGACAGGGTCTCTCTCTGGCTCAGGCTGGCCCTGAACTCCTAAACTCAAGGGATCCTCCTGCCTTGGCCTCCCAAAGTGATAGGATTACAATCAAAACAGACTACCACACCTGGCCCCCAAAAGCAATTTTTTTTTAGAAAATGGTCAAACAACAACAACAAAAAGATTTCAATAGTTTCTCCAAATATCTAAGTTTATACTCTATGTAAGCTGAAAGGCAGGTGCTGTGGTAGGAAAGAATTAAAGTCAGTGTTTCTGTCAGCTATGAAAACTGTAATTTCTATGCTGGTGAGAAGTGGCCAATACTACTTCACTCAATAAGGATGGAAAAAAATAACCTCTTTCTTCCTCCTCAATGGGCACCCACAGGCCCAGAACACACACCTTGAGCTTACCGAAAAGCTTGATGTCCTTGAGAAGATTTACTTTTGCCAGGTTTACTAAAGAGAAATATCTTTAGCCCTGTCAAGGAAGCAAGTAAGCTCCAAGATTGTACCTTAAAGGGAATAAGAATGTTTCGGCTCATTTGCATTTTAAAGGGTACTCTTTGATGATCTTTCACACTTGTAATAGATGTCTAAACCGTTAAATTACTATTTCTTTTCTTAGCCTAAAAGTCGATGCAGACTAAGAGCGTGGCCTCTCCCATTGTTCTCTACCCTAAGTCGGTCCCTGAACAATACTGACAGCTGCTATCAAACCAGGCTGCATTTACTCTGCGAGCAGCTGCTGCTAGTAGGAACAGACAGTCTCCCGGTCCCTCCTCCCCTCTGGGGAGACAGGTTGACACACTGCATGTTCAATGAAGGGGTGCAAAGGTCCACTGAATTGTCAACCCAATTTTATGCTACTTCGATTTTCCAGGACGCACACGATCCCTTTCAAGTAAAAATCAAGCATATGCCAGAGCATGAAACTTACGGTGCATGATAATTATTGATCACTACAAACTTGAAAAGAACCTTCTGACATAAATTAATATACTGATCCAAAAATTACAGTGATAAAAACCAGACGGGGGGGGGGGGTCTTGGTGTGCACCACACCTTCTGGGGGCAAGACACAATTGCACGAGGGACTTTACTTAACAAATGCAATCAGTGTAACCTGGCTTATTGTACCCTCAATGAATCCCCAACAATAAAAAAATAAAAAAAACAAACAAAAAAAAAAAAAAAAAAAAGACATGCCAGTGTGCTGAAGACGTGCAATGGACACAAGTCTCTCATCAGGCCCACTTCACCAATTTGGGTGACTGTTGCCAGAACTAATCTGCCTTTGTAATCTCAACATTTTTCCTGGACTAAAGCTATTTATAAAATTAGAGATTCATCTGTCTTTCTAAAACAGCCCCTATTTTTATTTTCTGATTTAGCTCAAAACAGGTTTTACCTATAAACATCTGGTTAATGCAATTTCCTCCTTTCCAAAGTGTGGGCCCAAAGGAGGAGATTCACAAGGCCGGGCTGTACCTTAGAGAATTTAAACGTGAAGAGTTTTACTATCCAGAAATTATATGTAAAAATGTACAGCCTATCAGAAAACAAACATGTTCGCTAAGTCTAACTGGATACTTGAGAACTGCTTTGCATATGTTTTCCTTTAATCAAAACAGGCTTTTCCATCCTCATTCATTTGGGTGAAAAAATTCTGTGCTGGAGCTACAAGTACAATTCACTATTAGTCTTTGCTAATCAAACACGGTACATGTGAAAGTACCAGTGAATATTTGATTTGATCTCTGAAATAAAGCAATTCATTACATAAGAAAAAGGTACAGAAGGCAGCAGATAAATGCAGATGTAATTGTGTTTTTTGTTGAATGTGATTAGAGAGCTCACTAAGTAACAGTCAAAAATGTGATACTGAAGGGGGAGAAAGGCAATGCCTGGATGGGGGGTGGGGAGGAGGAGGAAGAATTGTTTATGCAGAGCTAAGCTGTCAAGTGTAATAAAGCAGCTTGAATAAAATTTAAGCTGAAAATCCACTGAAGCTCCCCATTTCAGGGAGGAAAAAGCTATTAAAAGGAAATGAAGGTCACCCTCCCAGTTTATTTCACCTAATTGACTGCCAATAGCTTACCACAGACAACCCAACTGCAGATCTGCAATTGAGAAACTGATGAAAGGAGAGTTTTCAAGCTGAGGCTCATTCTTTAATCCTCCTTAGCTCCTATGTTTTTTCTGCATCTCCAGTTGGGATGTAATTTTAAGCCCTGATGGATTAACTGGTTCCATTGTCTGTGGCCGCCATTGGACTATGGCACTCTTAATCCATACAGCAGCATGTCTAATTATCATTACAAAGTGTCTGAGGGAACTATAAAGACCAGCAGGGCATCTTCTCACAAGCAATTAACATAAATTGATAAATGAGTGATTTGAATCTGCTCAAGGCACTCACATATGAATTAAAATCAGAAAGGATGGTCCCTTGTTTCAGCTACTTTTTTCACTTGGTCTGGAAGGAACGGAACACATGAGAACCATCCCCGTCCTGCTGTGGTGGGGGTGGGGGTCGAACTCACGGGGGTAGAAGGCACGGTTCACCGGGCCCCTTAATGCAGAGCAAATGACTTGTGATTGACAACCAGTTGCCAGCACGGAGCACTAACTGAACTCGACAGAGGAGAGCGCAGCCCAGTGAAAGGCTAGAGAGCACCAGGGCAGACAATTAACACTTCTTCCTCAGCAAGAAAGCACTCTTCTCATAGGTGTGCCACTGAAAAATTCATGAAAGAGGAGCAAGAAAGAAGAAGAGCAAACAGTTACACAGGTTCGAATACCCTGAAAAGCAAAAGGCAAAAGCAAAAATAACTAAATGAAATGATAATTCAGAGACCCGTCTTGATCTCACTGTGATTTAATGTGATTTTAAGAGCGACATAAGGAAAGTATTTAAAACTCTAGACTAGAGCTTTTACTCGACTAATGGAGGAAGGGTGGTTGTAGGTGTCACAGGACAAACTACATTTACTTTCCTAGTCACAAGCACATTTAGCACAAGGCATGATGGTGTGTACCTGTAGCCTAGCTACTCGGGAGGGTAGCTAGGCTACCTTTCCTGAAGGCAAGAAAATCACTTGAGCCCAGGAGTTCAAGGCCAGCTTGGGTAAGATGATAAGACCACATCTCTTTAAAAAAAATTTAATTCACTAATTAAAAGTAGATCTATTTTTATTCCCCTCTGAAAATGTTTCTTCTGTCAACTTTATTATGCTAATCTCTCTTCCCCTACACATATCAGCACATCCCAAACCCTCCACCCTTATAAAATAGGTCATTAAGCTACACAAAATTATATATATGTACAGATATATATATATGCTAAGCCATCAAATTAGTAAGAAATGAAAGCTGGTTATACACACTGTAGGAGGTAGACCTGGTAGGCCACGTACCCCGATGATGGCATTCAGCTCTGCCATGGTCACCTGTTTGGCACGTTCCACAGCTTGGGCCACCTGTTGTTGATGCTTTGAAAACAAGGAGAAAAATAAGTGTTAGCAGCAGCTGAGAACTTCATCCTACATTCTAACAACATCAATAAGACAAATGCAAAGCAGGTTGAAGTACAAAGGTCTGAATACGTTCTCTCACAGAACACGGGAGAAGAGTGGTGCTTCCTCAACACCAGCAGTCCCTACTTAACTTACAGCTGTAATGGCTCAGAAGAGCAGAAGCCGACAGGGACATCAAAATAACAACTTGGGGCATTAGGAAAAAAATAGGACGGGACTTGGAAGATCACTCGGCTTCATAGAAAGCATTTGCACTGTGAAGTTTGGGCAGAAGCAATTTACGGCAATTTTAAAGCACCCATTCCATACAATTTAGACAGTAAACCTTCAATCACTTCTCTGATCAATGAATTCTGACCCACAGACAACTTCCTAAAACTGAGAATTTCTCTCCTTCATTTAGCCTTTTGATTTTTCACCCTCCAGAAGGAAAAGGAAGAACCCCACCCTCAGTTCAAAACATGGAAACTCACCCTGTACTCCTCCCAACTCTACCCACAAATAAAAACAAAGCCACAAATTTACTTTGGGAGCATAAGAATGGAGCAGAGACCTGGATCACTAAAATTAAACAACTAGATTCAAAAGGCCAACAAATCTATATTGTTAACACCAGACCAATGTCATGCTGGAAGAGGTTGCTGCAGCAATAGCAGAGATGGCGACTAACCAGCATGGAGCAACAGATGCCAACTAGTGCTGGCACCCAGCATTTTCACTGCTTGTTCAATACGCTTTCTGCCCTGCCTCGAGACACATTATAGCATTTATTACCTTGCATCCGAAAGGAATGTAAACCTTGCCAGGCAAAACTAAAATGTAATAGTCTTGAGTCAATTTTGTAGATTACTCATATAGAGAGCTTTTCCTCACAAATATTAAGGTTAAACCTCTGATGCTGTAACTAAATAAAATGGTATGTGTGTATACACACACACACACACACACACACACACACACACACACACACACACACGGGGTGGGACATAAAGTTCGTGTGCAGTTCAAATAGTTATACACAAACTTTATGGGCCGTGTATATGTGTGTGTATACACATGATTCAGTTAACATAACATGAAGACTTCTTTTGGACTATTATCATCTATCCCCCTCCAGGGATAGCATTAAGTCTAACGTACTGATATACAAAGACAAAAGAAATACCTGCTTCAATGGTAAAGTCAATGCTGACAGAGCCATTTTTAGAAGTCAGTACAAGAATAGCTCTCTACTTAAAAGGTGTAAAGAACACCTAATCATCTGTAGCTATCCACCTTATACTAGTTGAAGAAAGCAAAACCTTATGTTTGATAGTCATTTTGCAGTTTTCCATAGGAAAATATTAATTTGGGAGTTGAGCTACTGTCGCCACTTCTACAGTGTGCCCTCAGATGTGTTAGAGCACTGCTTCTCAACCTTCCTAAGGCCGTGGCCCTTTAATACAGTTCCTGTAGGTCGTGACCCACAGGTTGAGAACCACTGTGTTAGAGACAAGCAGGGAGTGTACACACTTCATCTGTAGCAGATGTTCTTCACACTTGTTCCTTGTGATAAAATTAACATCTTAAAACTAGCTAATTTGCAAACAGAGAAGCAACATAATTGCACTTTAACAGCTGAACAGTTTTACTTACTTCCTGAGACAGAAATGGGATGACTTGTGCACAAATCGTATTCAATCTCTTGGCGATTTCAGTCTATAAAGACAAAGCCATACAAACATTTAGAATACTTCACAATCAGTTCACAAGGGTAAAACTTCATGCCTCCAACACTGTAGTTCTCTACCTCCACTTTGGAATGCATTTGACTGATTCCCCAGGTTATGTTACCAATATTTATCTTAAGAGAAACAGTAGTTATCAATCCCACTTGCAAAGTGAGGCACAATTGCACACTGTTATTGCTCACTTAAGAGGAGACAATGAGTAGTTAATGGAGTTGGAAAATCTGCATGATATAAGGCTATATGATGATTCAATCTGGAGATTGTTAAGCCCCTTAATAGACTTTTCAGTGATGGCACACCATGGCACATCTATGTAGTTTTTAAAGCAAGTTCACGCAAATGGTATCAAAAGCCATTGGGGACAACAGAGCAATGTCAAAGCAGTCCACCTGGCTGGGCACGGTGGCTCACACCTGTAATCCTAGCACTCTGGAAAGCCGAGGCGGGTGGACTACCTGAGTTCACAGGTTCAAGACCAGCCTGAGCCAGAGCGAGACCTCATCTCTAAAAAATAGCCGGGCATTGTGGCGGGAGCCTGTGGTTCCGGTTACTCAGGAGGCTGAGTCAAAAGAATGGCTTGAGACCAAGAGTTGGAGGTTGCTGTGAGCTATGATGACACAGTACTCTACTGAGGGCACAATGTGAGACTCTCTCCAAAAAACAAAACAGAAAGAAAGCAGTCCAGCTTCCAAAGATAAGGCCTAAGGTGACGAAGAAAGGTACCTGACCTCCTTTCCACTCTTACACCATCGAAACAGGATTTTAATGTTAGTAGCCTTCATTAAGTCTCAAGATTTCAAATCAAACCAAGAAAACAATACTAAAAATACAAGAGCAGTGGTTTTCAACCTTCCTAATGCCACGACCCTTTAATACCATTCCTCATGTTGTGGTTACCCTGAACCATAAAATTATTTTCGTTCCTACTATGAAGTAGCAAAGGAAGCAGGTATTTCTTTTGTCCTTGTATACCAGTTGCTATATGAAGTAGCAACGAAAATAATTTTATGGCTGGGGGGTCACCACAACACGAGGAACTATATTAAAGGGTTATGGCACTAGGAAGGTTGAGAACCACTGTACTAGAGTCTAGAATAATGGTCAAAGCCCAGCGTCCTCAGTATCTGGAAAGCCTCATCAAAATTCAGTATCAAATGCAAAGATCTCCCTGACAGGGCCCAAGGGTCAGCTGAACAAAACAAAAGGTGTCTTCAGTGTCCTAAGCTGTTGTAAAGAAAGCAGGAAAAAAATTCTTGCTCGGCTCTAAATGCACAGCAATTCCTCTGCTACAAGGGATAAACTAGCAAGAGGGTCTACTTCCCGCCTGGAGGAGCATCCACCTGGCCACCTCCAACATCTGGCAGCAGTGCAAAGCAGCTCTGCTTTCCTTTAGCTCTGAACAACCAGTTCTGCTTTTTTGTAAAAGAAAAAAAAAAAAAAAAAAAAGTCATCTATAAAGAGGCCTAGCCCTGACCTTATTTCATCATGTCCTGTCAATGCTTACCAAAAGCCACCTCTATTACTGAATTAGGCAAGGAAAAGGATGAAAAGGAGAAGAAAATTAAAAAGCACTGCAGTCCATGCCCTTGAGAAATAGAGAATGGAATAATCATGATAAAATAGAAACCCCGAGAATTTTACAATCAAGTACATAAAAAAGAGCCTCCCTTTTGTCCTCTAAGATGACTCCAGTTAAGTAAGCAGGGAAAGTCTGGACTTTATGAACTGGATGTAAGCCAATCTAACCCAATTCTCCCCTGTCCACCAATGAGGCAGAGTTAGACACCAGGGCATGAAAAATGTGTTCTAGAAGGGAAGATGACTGATAGAGCAAACCCATGCATGACCCTGCTTTAGTCAATGAGGCAAACAGACACATGCAAAACGGGTGCAGCTGGACCAGGTACAAAAACAGAACTGGGTCAGGCCTACCCAGTTCATTTGTTCACAGCCACTCACTCAAGCTACCACAAGGTCGTGCTTCTCCTAGAAAGCACAAGCATCTCCCCTTTGCTTTGCAACAGGGTTTTGCACTCTATCAGGGTGCATATAAAGCAGGATTCCTTTCAGGGGCTCTACATGGATCCTTGCTCCCAGCCCTCTACCTACCATACGTTCCAATAGTGTTCTACACTTTCCTCTTCTTCAAAATTCACACTTAAGATTTTCCAATTTTAAAACCAATATATGCTCACATTGAGCACATACACAGAAAAATATAAAAGAATACTGACCCCAAGTCCATCACCCAAGGATAACCCTGGGTAACACAGTAATGATTCTGGGATACCATCATTCCAGGCTCTCACTAGAGCCTAGTAGTAATAGAAGGAACCTACTTTAATACCAAAGGATCCCATTATCTACACTGCATTTCTGTGATTTGTTTCCATTCAAAAATTTGTCATGGACACTCTCTCAGTCAATAAATAAGTGTATTGACATATATTACGCCATATAGATGTTTAAGCACTCCTGGTATCAGCAGATATTTATGTTTCATCTAATTTTCCTCAATTATAAACCCTCCACACAGATCTCTAAAATAAATCCCTAGAATTGCAACTGCTGGGTCAAAGTGTACATATGCATATTTTAAAATTGTAACGTAGCCTGCCAAGTGCCCAGCAGGAAAGCTGCACCAATTCACATGGCTGCCAGTGTAGGAGGGTGCTTGCTCTCCCACCCAGTGTCAATACTGGGTTTTGTTGATCTTTTTTTTTATCTTCATCTATCTAATAGTTTTTTTTTAATCTCATTTTAATTTGCATTACTTGAATTCTTCCTGAAGTTAAATATGTTTTCAGATATTTATTGGTCCACTGTATTCTTCCTTTCACTACTCTTCTGATGTTTAATCATTCTTACTTTTTGGCAGTAATTCTTTACATAAGACAATTATTAATACTTTATCACCATTTGCCCAGTTTGTTACCTGTCTTGCTTGATATGGATTTGTTTTGGTTTTCTTTTGAGACAGAGTCTCACTATGTTTCCCTCAGAGTGCCGTAGCATCATAGCTCACAGCAACCTCAAACCTCCTGGGCGTAAGCAATTCTCTTGCCTCAGCCTCCCAAGTAGCTGGGACTACAGGCACCCACAACAACACCTGGCTATTTTGTTGTTGTTGTTGTTGTTGTTATTGTTGTCATTGTTGTTTAGCAGGCCTTGGCCGGGTTCGAATCCACAGGTCCGATGCATGTGGCCAGCGCCCTAACCACTGAGCAACAGGCACCAAGCCTGATATGGATTTCTTGATGTATAAAATTTTTCAGTTTTTATTTGGTCAAGCAAAAAGATGCTCCTGGACTTTAGGTAAGAATTCAAACATGTCTAGATTATAAAAGCCATTCTTAATTTTCTGCTAGTGGTGCTATGGCTATACATTTTATACTTAATTACTTGATCTTGCTGGAATTTATTCTGCTTTAAGAAGAAAAGATGATCTTGTCTTTAATAACAACTCCATGTTATTACACAGAATAACATCAAGGTAAAATTGAACACTGTTACAGAATAATTAAGACCAGTCTGAACAGAAGGTCTGTAAACGTGTAATAATATTAAAGTTATCAAAAGAAAAAATAAATTCAGATTAAAGCAAAGACAATACAGTCATCCCCTGGAATCTGTGAGGGATTGTTTCCAGAAACCCCTAAGGATATCAAAATCCACAGACGCTCAAGTTCCTTATATAAAATGGCATAGTATTTGCATGTAACTAACATATATTTTCTCGTCTACTTTAAGTTATCTTTAGATTACTTATAATACAATGTAAATGTTACTAAACAGTTGTTATGTTGGTATTGTTTAGGGGACGATGACAAGAAAAAAGTCTGTTTATGTTCAAAACAGACTCAATCTTTTTTTTTTTTTTTTTAAGTATTTTTGATCCACGGTTGGTTGACTCCATAACTCCAGAACCCACAGATATATAGGGACAACTGCACTGTATTAGAGCTAGACCAAGAAGGGCTAAAACAAGAGGAAGAAAAGTTACAGCTCATAGCTCAAGGATAAAGAAGCATCAGAAGCCATACGTCGTATGTCCTAGAAATTCTAAATAAATGTTCTGTAGAAGAAACAGAACTAGGAGCAATCCTCCCTCTGCCAGGTCTCTACACCCTCATCTAGAACTATCCTGACAAGTGAGCTTGATTTCTGAACCAGAAAACCTTGATTCAAGTCTCACCTTTTCTACTTACAAACTGGTTTAACCTGGACAGGACAATGAAATTCTCTGAGCTGTACAACATAAACAAGAACTACCCACCACCTGGCAGTGTGAGGATGCAGAGCTCACCTGGCTGTGAGAGCTTTGTGGATTCTAAGGCATCACCACTACCTCCCCAGGAGGGCTTCAGGACCATTGTCCCTACCCTCTAAAATAGTCTACATGGAAGCAGCACAAAAACCGGCAATAATTCTTACTTAGTGCTAACACAAGGATTTCTAGTAATTCTTAATGTGGCACGAATTAAAAGATAGTAGTGTCTCCCCTCTGCTCCTATTCTCAATTAGAGACTGCTGGCAGGTTAACCTGGACAGGTGATGCTGCTGCTTCCTTACACCTCTTCCAAAGGCAGACAGTCACAGTGAAAAGGGCGTGAGCTGTCTTTTCCACCTAGAAATCATTTTCCTGTCCAAAGATGAAGGCGTATTGGGTACCTGCTAAATCACAAGGTCATAAATAAACTTTTCCTGTGTGTGGATTTATGGCATTGCATATGGCAACAACAATAAATCAGCATTCAAGAACTATCCCCAAACCAAATCTGCATGGAACCCTCCACCCAGAAACACGAGGCCCTAGCAGCACCAAGACTGACTTCACAAACAGCCAGCACCTACGGAGATGGAAGGAAGCCAGAGTCCCAATGACCAGTCCAGAACAATCTTTTATTCTCCTTGTCCATTCCAATTCCCCTCTCTGATTTGTGTATGATAATAGTTGGCTTTCTTAATCCAAAAAGTATGACATTTGGTTTGTTGTCTTGGTAAAAAAGTAGTAGGTGTTCAAAGTCAAATCACTTTAACCAATGCATTCCAGGTCTCATCTGCGTAACAGACACGCCACCAATTACTTCAGAGATATGTTAAGCTACAGGTATGCTATTCCAAAATGCTACATAAATGTACTAAGTAATCTCCCCAGTCCTTCAATGCCCACCTGAAATCCACTTACAACCTGTCTTTCCCTGCCAAACACCAACAGACACTCTTCTCTGGGCCCTTCAAGATTCTCCATTGCACTTAGTGTCATTTGCCAAACTAAACCTATATGCTTAAAACTCTCATGTCACAGAAAGCTTCCATACACTGTGGCAGCTACCTGCAGTCTTCTGAACACAAGATGAGAAGCATTAGGAGAACAAGACTCCTACTAAATACTTGTCCCCACTGAACCTGATCTCAGGATATATATTCAACATATTCAAAGTCACGCTTCACTGAACTAAAACTGAACCTCCATGCATCCCTAAACTGTTCCTCAACAGTGCTAGAGAAAAGGTCCTGTCTACAAAAAGAAATCATGTTAGCAGGCATAAGACTCATATATGTGTATATTTTAACTGAGCTAAAATGTGGTCAAATACCTCAGGGACCAGCAATCAATCAAATCCTGGTTTATCTTGCAGGGTTTTTAAACTCAAGATACATTTCTGTGGGCATCTGAACTTGGAGTTTACGAACTCTATAATCCCTAAAAGCTCATCTTGCCACCTTTTCATACTCCTCACACCTTGTCTAACTACAGTATTGCAGAGCCCACTCCTCAATGCCCACCCACACACTTCCCCACTACACAAAGTTATGCATAATGAGTGTCTGAAGCTCAAAACAGGGCAAGGAGTGCTTAAGAGTAATTGCCCATCAGTCTCTCAAAGCAATCCAATGGCACTTTGCCCAAAGTCAGCTTAGGGAAGGGAAACTCCACCAGCATTAAATTGCAAATTGATGGATCATAAAAAATCATGCTTATGCTGAAGGCTGGCAAACTGATCTTATGGTTTCTTTGAACCAAGTGGGAAGCCAAGATAAAAAACAGTGAAGTGTCAGTAAGAAGTGTCTGGCAATGGATAAATGGGCAAGAACATGAAAACAAAGTACACAAAGGAAATAAATAGATAACCTCTAAATCTCTCTGACCAGAAGTTTCTGAGTCTGTGAAATGACAACCTTAAACACAGGAAAAAAAGTTCAACAGCACCAGCAACCAAAATTTTGTTCCTGAGCAAGGTGAGTCTTTGAGAACTGGTTAAGGTAGTTTAAAAAAAAATTAATAAAATTCAATCATGGTGAGTCCTTGGGGAAACTGGAACAATCGTACATGACTGATGACAGAGTAAATTGGTACAGTCGTCTTGGAAAGCAACTGGGCAGTGTGTTTCAAGAGCATGAAATTATTCAAACCCTTTGGTAAGGCTTCCCACAGCTAAAAATTTATCCTAAGGAAACAGTTCAAATGAAAAGTATTCCATGCATGAAGCTGTTCACTGCAGCATTTGGTTTCAAAGCAAAAGAGAAAAAGCCAGGTGATAAAGATGTAACAGTAATTCAACACATCACAACCATCTGCTGAGTTTTTGGAAAAACTTATCATTTGCTCTCCAGATAAATCAGTTGTCTGATACTAGAACAGCTAAGTACACTATGCCAACCCACAGGCATGGTAAGCAGCCATTAAAGTCATATTTATTATAATGTGCCAAAACTGCAAACACATTTGCTAGATGAAGTAGGAGAGGAAGAACAAAGATGTGGTGTTAGCATGTCTGTGGTCTTTTTTTTTTTTTTTTTTTTCTTAAATACTATGCTTGTGGCCAAGCACTGTAAGCTAATACCCAAAACAAAAACAGTGATTTCATGCTGAGGTGGCAACGTAGCTGGGGAGCTTTTTTTTCCTTCCAGTGACCTTGTGAACACTGCCCTTGATTTCTTGTTTTAATTTATTATTAAATTTGGGAAGAGAAGAGTGGTCAGGCCTATCATGCTTGTGAACCCAGGAAGCATTTGGGTAGTTGTCCTTCTTAAAATCTTTAAGTCACATACAAAGAAGCAATCTTCGATCAGTGTAACCTGGTTTCTTATACCCTCCGTGAATCCCTAACAATAAAAAAAAAAAAAAAAGCAGCTTTTGCCTAAAGGACATGATTTGCCCAAGACTATAAAGCAAGATTAGAAACCACACTCCCTGCCTATTCCCTTCTCCAGGATACAGAAGTGAGAAACTGGGACATATTCAAAATTAGAGACAGAGCGGATGGACTCAGCTTTGTCTGCAAAGCAATACAGTTAAGCAGCCACACAGCCCAAAGGACTGCAGCAGCATGAGGCCCAGGCGAAGGCCACGCAATCCCTCAGCCAGTAATGGTAGTACCAGAACTGGGTAGTCTCTCAATGACAGGGTCACTGAGCTCTTGCTACTCCAGCAGAGCTCTGTACTAAGGAATAGACATTTTAGGCTGGGCACAGTGGCTCACGCCTGTAATCTTAGCACTCTTGAGAGGCCAAGGCCAGTGGAGGTTCAGGACCAGTCTGAGCAAGAGTGAGACCCCCATCTCTACGAAAAATAGAAAAACTAGCCCGGCACAGTAGTGCATGCTCGTAGTCCCAGCTACTCGGGAGGATTGCGTTAGTCCAAGAGTTTGAGCTTGCTGTGTGTGAACTATGATGATACCACGCACTCTACCCAGGGCAACAGAGACTCTGTCTCAAAAAAAAAAAAAAAAAAAAAAAAAAGGCTTTTGTAAGACACCGCAATTATAAATTGATTGCAAGTTTTGAATAAACTGAGTTACAGCCAAACTCACATTAGTATTCTTCTTTACAGGCAGAAAATTGTGCAGCAACCCTAACATCAGACCGCCCAGCCCAGTTGTCAAAGTTGATATCTGATAAACCTAAAGAAAAATAGAGATGTGCAACAAAAACTGTACCATGATAGACACAAAACACTGCAAATGATCTTCCAACGCTTCCTTCTCCTTCACAGAAGGAGAAAGGTTCTTCTGCAGAGGACTCTTTCTGATTATCTGCTACTCACAGACTTAACTCTCTCTCATCATAGTGCCTTGCTCACCAATTTGGAGCAAGGTACTCATGGAAAGGTAAATTTATCTTCAATTCTAACACATCAGGGTAGCTTTGGTTTAAAATATAATTACATTGATAAAATGACTAGTCACGTTTTAGGGAATCCAAATTAAAATAATGTGGGGTATCTTTAAGTCGAAGTTATTAATATAATGGTTAATAAGTTTATCAGTGCTTCTCAAACTTGAGTGTGTACTGGGATCACCTGACAGTCTGATTAAATAAAACACAGACAGCTGGGCCTCAGCCCCAGCGCTTCAGATCTGCATTTCTACCAAGTTCTCTGCCAGCTGATCCTGAGGCTTCACTTTGGAGAACCACTGGCACCTATTACCACAGTTATCACTGCTGGGCACCTGCCAGGCCCTCTGACATCTACTCTCTAATCTTCCCTGGGACACCAGGGCCTCTGCAAGAATGAACTAAAAGGTTAAAATAACTTGTCTAAGGTCAGAACAAGCTAGGGGGGAAGAGGTCAGGCCTGTCTGTCTCCAAAGCCTTGCAACAATCAATCCAAGGGTTACCTTCTCCACACATTTCTACAGAACAAGGAGGCAAGAACACAAACTGGGGGCGTAGGAACACATTTGCCTCCTGGGGAAAACCTCCAACAAAATGCATTTAATCATTCCACCCCAGCAACGTAATCTTACCCTTTCTTAAAACCTAAGATTAAAAACGAAAAAAACTCTTTAGTGGCTCGACTAATCAGAACATAAGTCACAAATTACCAGCAGATAATAACTTTTATGTTGCATCTCCCCCTCATTTGGCAGCTCCTGCAGCATTCCAAATTGAAGCTCTTTCCTCACTCTGTCCTTTCACTGCTCATCTTTCACACTCACAACTTCTCTGAAAACGAGGAGGGGTTAAAAGAAGGGAAGAAGGAAAAAAAAACTGCCAAGCCTGCTCTGGCAGAGATAGCAACACTAATTGCTCCCATTCTCTGGCTCCTCACGAGGCAGATTGCAGAGGCCTGCATCTCCTGAGAAAGCTCTCCCATCTTCACTGCAGCTCTCAGCAGAGCAACTCAAGTGCCCTTAATTGTTTATGTTCTTAATGCAGAGCCTCTTGAATGCATTCATTTTTAATAGCAGGCTTGAGTGTGGGGCCCATCAAAGAATGACAAAGCAACTCTATTCATTGATCTCCTTCCTGCAATGATGGTCTTTTGATTTATTTGCAAATGACAAGCTTGCCAGGCCCCACTTGAGAGCTGCCCTCATTTTTTTTTTTTTTTAAGAATTGAGTTGCATTTTCCAAGATGAAGTTGAGTCTGCAATGCTGTGTATTTTGTGTAAAATTTCCCCCCCTCAGTTCCTTCTAATTAATGACTTAAATGTTTTGACCCAACTGTTGCCAAGCAGAGCATTTGGGCTTTAATTTGTCATTTTGGTAAAGATGCATCTTTGACAAAAGCATCGCAGCTGTTTCAGTTCCTAAATAGCACATTTCCATTATTCAGAAACCCTTTTTATATGGAGTTCGGAAAGGGCCTGTTCACAGGAAATTGTATTGACTTGTCCCGGGATGGGAAAAGGACAGTTTTTGGTGGCCTTAAAGGAAAATGCACTCTGTGAGCCAAAATAAAGGTTTTCAAGACAGACTCTGCTGCATAAATCACAGAACTTCACCATGAACTTATCACCTATTGTTCTCCATTGGAAAGTAAGCACGCCTCTCCATGGAACACACCCCAAGCAAGCCTACACCTTTAACCCTCTTCACAGATCTTAGTCATTAGGGAGCTCATAAGAAATTAGATAATACCACACAATAGCAGGATTAGTGGGAGGAAAAGCAGACTACATTATTATCATCATTGGATGAAGGTTAAAATTACAATTGTGAAACTAAAATATGCCCACATAAAGACAAAGACTGCACAAAAATCTGCAAAAATCAAGTTACTTCTGAATGTTTCCTTAACACATTGAAATTGTCAGTCAATCTAGATAGCAGGGAAAGGAACTTCCTGCTTGAGGTGGCCAAGAGCCAGTGGTTGCCTAATTTTAAAAGCATGCCACAGCTGAATGACCTACACCACACACACAAATAACAAAGAACAGCTGAGCAACTCTTAGGGCAAGCAGCTACTCCACAAGGAGACCTAGGCCAAAATGCCACATAAGGGCTGCAAGTTTGATGGATGTCAATGTTGGTTAAGGCCCTACAGAATGGTTCTCAACCTGTGGGTCACGACCCCTTTGTAACAATGAAAATACATGGGGCTTTAGGAAGGTTGAGAACCACTGCCCTAGGGCAAAGCCGCCATTGGACCCCCTAACTCAGTGCTGAAATCTGAACTGCAAAGTCCCAGCTTCTGAGTTGAACCATTGGGGAAGAGGTGGTCCTATGGGAACAAAGAGGTTTCTGGCCTTCTCAGCTGGAACCTGGAATTCTCTTTTCAATCAACATCCTATGCCAAGAAACTTGCAAAGCTCCAGAATTTACTTTCAGAGTAGCCAAAAGAAGGATTAGGGGGTAGGGCCACTATTTCAAAAGGGGCATCAGAGCCTGCCTTAGGAACAGTACTCTGCCATGCCCACAAAGTTGTGGGAGGGGGCAGAGCTAAGGTTGGGGGCCCGCCAAGGCAGACAAAAGAACCTGTCAACAGTTAGCAGTCAAGAAAAAATTTACTTTCTCAAAAGCACTTAAGTCATGATTAAAATGAAATCTGGGATGCTGACTAAAATTTTCAAAGCATAACCTTTTGGAAAAGCTTTTTTTAAGTCTTTAGAAGAAAGCAAGCAAAAGGATCCTCGATGACAGATGTCACGGTGTATAGATTCATTGAATATCTACTCTGTTATGCATTTGGAGGCAAACAGGGGTATCATTTTAAATACAATTACTTCTAGCTCAACAACCCCCTCATTGCATCATAATTCAATCCACCAAGAAATCTAAGCAAGAGAAAAATAATTCAAGATAACAATCAACCTACTTTCTCAACAAAAAAATGTGTTGTGGGAGAGAGAATCTATTTAGGGTTACAGGGAATGACCAAAAATATACCTAATTAAAAGTATGCCAGCTGGGCACAGTGACACGTGCCTGTAGTCCTAGCTACTCAGGAGACTGAGGCAGGAGGACTGCTTGAGCCCAGGAGGTGAAAACCTGCCCGGGACATAAAGCAAGACCCTATCTCTTAAAAAAAAAAAAAAAAAATTACAACAAAGAAAAAATCCTGAATTCTCTTATGCTCAGTTTTGTCAATTTATAATTTTAAAATCATACAGATGACAGTGTTATATCTAAAGCATACTGGGAAAGAGTTAAACAAGAAGCGAAGAACAAATAGGGTAAATAAAAAAACAATTCCTGAACCAGGGGTCATCAGAAATTAGCAACTCCTATAACCCACAAGTTATTTTACAAGTGGACAAATCAATTTATGTGCTCCTGTGTGTTTTTAGAAAACATCCTAGATTATCTTCCATTAATTATGTGGGTTCCAGGACATGTCAATTCTCGTTTCCCCGAGCACCAGAAACCAAATTTAACCCACGTATTCGGTTACACTGGTCTGCACTTGTGTGGTTCCCACAGGACTGGCCTGGCTCAATAATGCTGCACTCCTTCTGGAAGAACAGAATAGACTTCCTGCCATTTGGACTGTGAAACACAGTAATCCACCAGGGAATAAAGGTCAATGTTGCACTTTTGGTCATTACTGAATCATTTGAGATGATCTGTGGTGAGGATGAGAGGAAAATCGAAGGCTGTGAGAACGCTGCAAATGGCTTGACCTCAGACCAATTTTCATCTCCATCTAATAGACATGTGGATAAAAAGCCCTCCCTCCTTCTGGGCCATTCGGCTGTTTTCAAATCCGTGGCACAAGCCAGAAACCAGTTAAACAATATATTAATAAGGAGAAATAACCTTCTAAGCCTCAGACCAATGCTTATTCAGGTTTTATGTCATCAGCTGAAGTCTGGAATGCAATTTTCTAGTCTACAAGCAGTACTGCAAAGTAGAAATTTTAACTAATACAGAAAATTATCTGCAGTGCAGGGGAATATGCCAAAATCTCCTTCCTTGTAAATGCCAATATATGCATGCTTACACCTCCACCACCCCCTCCCACCGAAAGACATCCACATACAAAAAACAGCAGTTCCAAAAACTATGGGTTTACTGCTAAATAAATCTTTTTTTTTCCAAGTGTCCAATTAAAGCTGCTTAATCATTATTAAGGCATTTCAATCCTTAAATACAAAAATATTCTTGAGAACCAGAGCCTAATCATCATTTAAGCCACGGAATAAATGTTAATATCCCTCCACTTAATACCATCACTCCCCTTTACGCATCTGACCAAGCTACTTTCTTAAGGTAATGCTATATTATATATAACTTTAGGCCTCTACAGTATATCAATGTCAAACAACATCGTGTCAAGCTAAGATTCAATTCAGGTAAGTGCCACTGCCAAATTTTCTTGTTCCCAGACGGGCTTTAAGATTATTTTATTGCTTAAAATTTAATTTGTTCCAACTCATGTCTCCATGACAACGTTGGCTAACCCTGCAAATCATTTGGGTAATTGGATATCTTATCTTTCTATTGCTCTCAAATCGAATGATTCTGCTAGAATTGTAACAGCCAATCAAATTTACAGTCCTCCTGAGTAATAGACTTGGAGAAGTAGCCACATTCATCTCCTTTTTACAGCCATATTAACCAGTATGCGACAAACAGTAGAATCCGGTCTTCAAACTATACCACAAATTATAAACGGTGTCAGTATCAATATTCGGACAGTGCAAAGTCTACTCAAAAGCCCCTTTCTTTTTACATTGCTTTAATCTGAGAAGCAACAATTGGTACTCATTCCAGGAACACTTTAGGCAGGTTTAGCACTTTGAGGGAAATGGATAAGACTAATTCCAGAAACTAATCAGGAAAATAAAAAATAAAAATAATAATAATAAACAGCCTTTTGGAGATAACTGACCTGGTGGTAATAACTACCAAAATTATCATAATGCACTGACACTGACTTGTCAGGGGCCCTTTAGGTAGGTAAGCCATACTTAATAAATTAGTCAGAAATGAATATAGACCTAAAAACTCGTTCAAGTCTCTGTACCCTTAGAGAAATCCACATAGACAAAAATCTGACACCTCCTTGTCCTTCATTTAAATCCACAAACATCACAGCACCCGTAGTCAATTATGAAATACAGATTTCTTGTAAGATTTAAATGTCAGCAGTTCCCCTCTCGAGTTAATGGTATGATTTTGGCCTTTGGTCAGCTAAAAAGTACAGAAGTTGGATACGTTTCAGTGGTCCAATTCCAATCTTCTCAGTAGCTGTGCAAAGACACTGGCTCCAACCTAGCTCATGGTCCAGGCACTGTAAAAGAGCCAGCCGCTTACAAATGGAAAACCCTCTGGAACTCAGGCCAACTGGCAAGCTAGAAGGCTGTCAAGAATCTAGCTGCTTCCCCTACAGATCCTCAGGACAGTCAGGGCCACTTCTCAAGTGAAGCAGAAGGAGATGTAGGTGGAGCTTCTCAGCACACCCACATCAGATGGCAGCTGAGCTTTTAAGAGCTCAGCTTTTGAGAGCTCAGCTTTTGAGAGCAGGAACCGGCACCACTTGTCTGAGGCACCACTTGTCTGAACCGTGCCCTGCTTTATCCCAAGTACAAAGACATGTAAGGAGTTTTTACTGCATTGTGCTTGGCAGTAAGAGTCACAGCCTAATGTCCAACCAGAATGTCCAACCCCAGTGGCTCTGCTTTTCTTCTCCCTCATTAAGATTTGGGTTTTTGTTTTTTTACTTCCCCAAATATTAACACAGAAGCAGCAGCTGCTAATGTGACAGTCAACAAAAATCTCAAGCCTGTGGAATACATGGAGAAATATAACACAACTACTCTACTCAAACTTCTGCATCTTAATACTCTGCAAAAAGTAACAAGAAAACACCCCCATGTGTGTATGTATCACCTCATCAAGGTGAGACTTAACTTCTTTCCTAACCAAACAACCTGAACTTGTAATTCTACACACCCTCCTCAAATTAAGAGTTGGATTTCCATGTTAAATTAAAAACAATCCGAAACGCACCTCCCACCCTTTATTCTGCCAAAATGCACTTCAACAGAAGGAAGTAAGTCCTCTTTGTTGCTTACCCAATCCCCTTCAATGAAAAAACTCAACACCACTATACTCTCACTGGCAGTTTATATATATATATAACTTAAAGCTATTGCCTTCCAAGGACACATTTTGCTGTTTAGCCTAAGTAAGGCATTTTGCTTAGATTTCTTAGACAATAAAGACTACCAACAGGGGCCTTATTTTATTTTTTAAATTTATTTTTCTTTTTGAGCCTAATGATAAATGCTTATGATCTCAGAAGGAAACAAGACTTCGTAATTGAGGAGAGGACACAACAAGTGAATTAATTCAGATGTAGGGAGGAAAACAAGATGAAAATTGTATACAAATGAAGCAAGGCCTACAGGTCCAAAAGGGGGGTGGGGGGCTTGAAGAGACGGCTAATAGGTACAGGTAACAGCTATCCCTGAGTGGGCCATGCCAGGAACCAATGCAACTGCTCCTGCATATGACAACTCACTTAATCCTCAGATATAGCCTGTGGGTGGATGCTGTTGTCATCCCTAACCTTACTTACCTGTTTTTTCTTTTTAAAGAGGGAATAATTAACATCCGCACAGAGGGAAGCTGTGAGAGTTGACAGGGACCACCTACAGAATTCCTAGGGCACATGAGAGCTCCACATCTGGGGGCTGTCCAAAATAAAGCTTACTCTACAATAAAGTTGACTTCTGAAAGCCAAAGAGCTGCAAAAGACAGCCACGTGGGAACGGAGCGGGCACCTGTAGCTGCAGGCTGCATGGGGACTTGGATGCCCTTTCCCCATCTGGAGGCCCATCCTTCATTCTCTCCATGCCAGATCATGATGCTGATCAATGTTCAGACCCCCTTTCCTAAACCAAAAGCGACCTTTTTACTTTCACTCACTAATCCATAGAAGCCTTTCAAACGGCACAAATAAAGGCAGCTGCATTTTGTTCTCTAAATCAATTTTCTCCCTAGCCATCAACTAGATGTTCCCGCACAAGAGAAAGAACAGCCCTTCCCTTCTAATTCAAAAATCCATACTGCCATTGCCCTTGCAAACTGCTAAACAAGCAGTATCGGCAAGTCACTTGTGTTCTGTAATATATTTACTGCAAATCCCAATGGCTTGCCTCCTAATGCAGTTTTCTATTGTGTCTGTACGTGTCAATACACTGGCTGGCCACCATACTTGTAAGAGGCTCTGACCAGCTGTTTGCTCAAGGCATCAAGAGGGCACAGAAAAGGAACAAAGGCTGTGCTCCTGAAGAGCAATCTAGAGGCTAAAGCCTGGGAGAGCAGCTCCACACACTGGGGTCCTCAAAGAGTTTTGCTGCTGGTACTTCACACCCCTGTACCACCCACACCCACAGAGGCCACCTGAAATTCTCCACTAGGACAGTTTCTATAATACAAAGTTGAATACAATCAGAATCCTTTTACAAAATTACTTCTCACTTTCCTACCCATCAACAATTAAGCTGTTTGCTTCCCCCCTCCCCCCCAACAAATACACACTGGTCACATCTTCAAGGTGCACTATTAATGAGGTCTCATTAAAAGGCTAAAAAGGGGCAGTGCCTGTGGCTCAGTGAGTAGGGCAATGGCCCCACATACCAAGGGTGGCAGGTTCAAACCCAGCACGGGCCAAACTCCAACAAAATAATAGCCAGGAGGGCAGCGCCTGTGGCTCAAGGAGTAGAGTGCTGGCCCCACATACCGGAGGTGGCAGGTTCAATACCAGCCCCCGTCAAAAACTGCAAAATAATAATAACAATAATAATAATAATAACCAGTGTTGTGGCAGGTGCCTGAGGTCCCAGCTACTCGGGAGGCTGAGGCAAGAGAATCACCTTAGCCCAAGAGCTGGAGGCTGCTAGGAGCTGTGACATCACAGCACTCTACCGAAGGTGACAAAGTGAGACTCTGTCTCTAAAAAAAAAATAAATAAAATAAATAAAAAGGCTAAAAGGAAGGTAGAACGAGGGCTTGGTAAGGGAAATCTGGCTTTTCTGTTTAAGAAATCACCTTAACACCATGTAACGGTAAACTACTTAATGCTACCACACCACCAACACCAAGGGCAAATCTAGGAGGAAAACTTAAAAATCTATTAAGACAGGTCGGGCATGGTGGCTCATGCCTGTCATCCTAGCATGCTGGGAGGTCAAAGCAGGAGGATCCCTTGAGCTCAGGAGTTTTAGACCTTGCCTGAGCAAGAGCAAGACCCTGTTTCTACCAAAAAAATAGAAAAAATTTAGCTAGGCATCATGGCAGCGCCTGTAGTCCCAGCTATTCAGGAGAGATAGGAAGGCTTGATAAAGGAAGGCAGGAGGATCACTTGAACCCCGAAGTTTGAGGTTGCTATGAGCCAGGCTGGCACTCTAGCCTTGGCAACAGAGTGCAACTCTGCCTTAAAAAAAAAGAAACTGTTAAGACAAAATTCTTAAAATGTACGTGGAGGGGGCGGCTCCTGTGGCTCAAGCGAGTAGGGCACTGGTCCCATATGCCGGAGGTGGTGGGTTCAAATCCAGCCCCAGCCAAAAAAAATAAATAAAATAAAATAAAATAAAATAAAATAAAATAAAATTATATTATATTATATTAAATTAAATTTGCATTTAAAAAAATTTTTTAAAAAAAATGTACGTGGAAATCCCTGCTTCACAGATCAGTCTAACCTGAGGCTGGTGACTAACCAAAGGCCTCATCCTCTAACAGGTCCTTCCAAGTTCCCCAGATTATTCATTTATTTCTTTAGTTTGCGGGTGAGGGGGTTGTCTATGCAAGATATGTGACATAATATAATTATGAAATGTTAAATATAGACTCCAGGTTTACTGGGTTTCTCTCAGCTTGTCAGCACACTTGAAATTTTTCATAATAAAATGTTTGGGGAGGGGATATGTTAAGACTAAATAATCAATGGGTATAATCATTATTAAGAAATCTGGTGACAAAATGAAGTTTAATGCCCTGACAGAAGCTTGTAATGCAATTAGTCCACACGCTATTGGCAGCTGTGGTTCTAGGGACAGTAATACATGCACATGTTCAATTCACACAGAGACCCAGGCCTCAGCAATATACTAGTTTTGTTTTCTCTTCTTTTTTTTCCTAGTACGAACCCAAATATATTAACTATAATTAGACTCCTCATTAAGAAGCCTCAGTAGATATTTGACCATAAATCACTTTTCCAAAAGAAAAGCAACTGAGCACAAGATGGATAAAGTTATTACAACTGAACAGAACAAACTTCATTTGTAATTTTAGCATAAAAAACCATACTGCTACTTTTGATTCAAGTTTTTATTCTGGGTTGCATGGACTTGCCAAAAGATATACACAAATAACCTAATTGTTAGGCAAAGCCATCTTGTGCATTTGGGTACAGAAATGTGTACAACTGTTATTTTTTTTTGGGGGGGGGGGTGTTGCAAATTGGTTTCACCTGATTTTCAAATGTTCAGGATTCAAAACAGCTACAACTACCACTCTATGGAAGAAATATATGAAACACTAAATGACAAGTGCCTACTCGGTATAACTCTTGGGAAGGGTAGACAGAGAAGCCTCCAAGTCAAGCTGCAAGCAGACTGCAACTGGTCTGAGTGATGAAAGAGGCGCAAGGAAAACCACTCTTACAGAACACTGAGCAAAGTGTGTGGTGTGACAGCTGGCTGCAGGAGCAGTCACAGGCGAGCCTGAAGTAAACAGGCGGCGCTGTTGGAACTGGGCCTTGAAGAGACGAAGGCAGGCCACGTCAAGTCTGACAAAAAGGCCTGGACTTTTTATAAAGAAAACAAGAAAACTCAAAACATACTCTTTGGCAACAAAAAAAAGAGAGAGACATATTTGACGGATTGAGGGAACTACAGGGAAGAGAAAGGGGCAGTGGCCAAGACTGGAAGAGAAAGTAGTCAGGGGCAGACACAGCTGGCTGTGAGTGACAGACAAGGAGGCCATTAGGGTGAGAAGTCAAAATTAGTAAGAACACAGAGCAGAGAGGCCCAAAGCCCCAAGAAGATGTTTTGCATTTGCTGTCTTACCAGGGCCAGAGTTCTGAGTGTGCTGCCAGGTTTGAAATGTGGGCTAGTGGCCTCTGAAGGACAGTGGGGACATAGGACAAGCCAATGGAGCACCCTGTGAATAGGAGCACTTTCAACTCCGTCACTTAAAATGTCCAATTATTTTAAATGTATATATTAGTACAGCAATATATACATATATACATATATGTGTGTATATAACTTACATATTTATAAACTATTCAGACGATTTGTGCTCAAACTTTTTACCAACAGGGTGCATATATTCCTGGACGAATACAGTGGACTACCAGCCTAGTTAGAACAATAATGGTGCTAATATCAAACTCAGTCTCACAGTCCATGTATTTTAGTGATTTAACAAACAGCATGATTTGGATTGTGTTCAAAAGCACCTGCATCCTCAAGGTGGATCACTCCACCTCATCTAATAGATAGTGAGTATTTCAGAAATATGTACACTGGGAATAAACTCAGCTAGGCATATACACAACTCTATTTCTCCCAGTGTACATAATGGTGTACATCAACACACTTAACAGTTTTTCTCTATCTTGACAGAAAAAAGCATTCAACTGATAAGATTTTTCAAAATGTTATTTCCTCCCACATTTTTTCTTATACCAAAGATGACCTGTGCCCTACCCTTTTTCTGCTCACATATTTTCTGCTCAAAGAATTATTATTATTATTACTATTATTTTGCAGTTTTTAGCCAAGGCCAGGCTTGAACCCCCTACCGTCGGTATATGGGGCCGGCACCCTACTCCTTGAGCCACAGGCGTTGCCTGTTCAAAGAATTATTAAGCAGCAAATAATACAAGAAAAGCTAAAAGAAAAAAATTATTTTATACCCACTGTGAGAGCTTACAGGGAGAGAAGGTAAACAACTGTGCTCAACATTATGATTTCATACTGCTTCAAAGCAGGTGAATGGAATGAAAATTCATAATTAAAATGTAAATGTTAATAGATAACTGTGTTAATCGTAGTTATTTGATAAACCATGTAGTAACGTTCGTCAGATTTTTATAGAAACACATTAAGACAACAAGGTGGTCTATGACAATTCTGAAAACATCACACTTTTGCAAACCATTTAAGAAACAATTTGTTAAATCAAGTGAGTGACAATACATAATTTGTGTTAAAATTTCAATGTAAATTTATTTCATTTTTTGACACCAAACTATACCTCAGAAAAAATTAGAAAACCTCTCCCACCCTTGCCCACACCTACACACACTCACACCTATACAAACTAGTTCCACTTAAAACATCAAATCATATTCCCAGCGCAGTCCTATGGCACACAGATAACTACAGAACTCACCAAGGCCATCAGTGGGGACGACTTTGATAGAAATGCCTAATCTTGTCAAATAAGCCAACCGACAAAAACAGCTGTCTAAAATTTAATTAAAAACCACTACCCTGGCTCAGTGCCTGTGGCTCAAACGGCTAAGGTGCCAGCCATATACACCTACGCTGGCGGGTTCGAATCCAGCTCGGGCCGCCAAACAACGATGACGGCTGCAACCAAAACATAGCCGGGCGTTGTGGCGGGCACCTGTAGTCCCAGCTACTTGGGGGCTGAGGTAAGAGAATCGTTTAAGCCCAAGAGTTTGAGATTGCTGTGAGCTGTGATGCTACAGCACTCTACCCAGGGCGACAGCTTGAGGCTGTCTCAAAAAAAAAAACAAAGAAATAAAAAACCACCTTCACCCCAAATATTCAACAATGAAGTTTCTAGTTGCGAGAATTTTAATTTTAAAAAATCAGAGGTGACAATAAGCAATGATGAGAGGGTTTGGGGAACTGAGACAATTAAAAAGCTTTGAACAGAGTCAAGTAAGTTTCCTCAGTTTCCTCCTATTTTAACCCACTTCTAGACACCACAAAAGGTTTAATAAAAGAACAAAGATGTAGATTTATGAAAACTTAAAATGGTTCCATGAGTCAGTAATGGAATTTGATTTACTTAAATATTTACTGAAAGAGGCTCGGCTCCTGTAGCTCAGTGGTTAGGGTGCCTGTCACATACGGGAGCTGGAGGGTTCGAATCCAGCCCAGGCCTATCAAACAACAATAACAACAAAAAATAGCCAGGTGTTATGGCGGGCACCTGTAGTCCCAGCTACTTGGGAGGCTGAGGCAAGAGAATCACTTAAGCCCAAGAGTTTGAGGTTGCTGTGAGCTATGACGTCACAGCACTCTACTGAGGGTGACAAAGTGAAACTGTCTCTAAACAAATAAATAAATATTTGCTGAAAAAAATATTTTTATTCCTCTGGGGTTTTTTGAGACAATCTCACTATGTCACCCTCCATAGAGTGCCATGGCATCACAGTTTACAGCAACCTCCAACTCTTGGGCTTAAGAGATTCTCTTGCCTCAGCCTCCGAAGTAGCTGGGACTCCAGGTGCCCGCCACAACGCAGGCCATTTTTTGTTGTTGACATCACTGTTGTTTAGCTGGTGCGGCTGGCTTCAAACCGCCAGCCCCAAATATGGAGTTAGCACCATAACCACTGGGCTACAGGCACCGAACCGTATTCCCTTGTTTCTTAATAAATGCTATTTGGGAGAATATCTTAAGCCCCCTGGCAAAGGACTCTCCTCAATTTACATACACAAGGTGTGTGTGAGGGTCTATGCTGAGACAACTCCAGCCTTGTGATGGAAACAAACGGGCTATAGTGTAGTCCAACCCGTTCATTATACACATAGGGAAACCGAGGCCCAGAGAACTTGTTCATCATTTGCCTGGTTGCTAATTTAGACAGATCCCACAAGCCATGGGCATTCCCCTCAGGACACTGAACCTCTTCTCTCCATCTGGAAAGGCACAAAGAAAGGACTGAGGAGCCCCAACTGAATACCCCTCCTCCTACAATGGCCCAATTCTGCCTCCTCTGCCTCACCCTGATCCTGACCAACCCCTGTCCTTAGAGAAAATTTGTGTATCTGATTCCATGTGGATTTGGGAGGGCATTCATTTTGAATTTTTTTTGAGAGGAGAGTCTCACTCTGTTGCCTTAGGCAGAATGTGGTGGTGTCATAGCTCACAGCAACCTCAAACTCTTGGGCTAGAGCAATCCTCTTCCCTCAGCCTCCTGAGTAGTTGGGACTACAAGCATGTGCCACTATGCCTGGCTAGTTTTTCTATTTTTAGAGATGAGGTCTTGCTCTTGTTCAGAAGACTGGTCTCAAACTCCTGAACTCAGGCACTCCACCCACCTCAGCCTCCCTATAGGATTACAGGCATGAAACACCGTGCACAGCCTTCATTTTGAATTTTTTAAATATATGTATTATTTATCACAATTATAAAGTTTTCTGAGGCTGCCTTAAATTTCATACCCAAGAACTCCTGCACCTTACACCAGTGCAAACCACAGACAAGAAAACAGCCACTAGGCCCCTGCCCAAGGTGACTGCTGAGTAGTGAGAGATCAGCCCCAGCTTACTGACAAAAAAACAAAGGCTAATCTTACACCTCAAAATCTAGGCTCTACAAGCAGTGGGAGCTTTATCTCCTGTAACTTATGCTTGTAAAGGGCAGGCCTGGCTAATGAAGTTGGGAACCACTCCAATCTTGATGACAGCTACCCTCTTTGTATGACAAGGTTATTAACACCTGGTAAAGCTTAACTCTTAAGTGCCTACACTCCAGCTGGTCATTTCCCAATTCAAGACTTTGACTTAGGGGGAAAAAAAAAACTCTTAACATGAGAAACTGTGGACAAAAATGCTGATGAGTAAGAAATGAAAAGAAAGGTAAAACTTACACAAAGAGTAAAAAGATTGTGGGGAAAAAAAAATCTTAACATGAGAAACTGTAGACAAAAATGCCGATGACTAAGAAATAAGAAGAAAGGTAAAACTTACACAGAAAGAGTAAAAAGACTGCATCTAAGGTATTAACCCATGTGTGAAAAACTAACAGTTCCATATAAATATATGGGGGTGGGGGAAGTCATACTGGCTTTGACAGCACATACACTAAAACTAAAAAGGTATATGATTAGCATGGCTCCTGCACAAGGATGACATGCAAATTTGTGACAGTCCATTAAAAAAAGAAAAATAAAGCCCCCTAAAAAAACTGTATTTTTCTAAAAGAATTTTACAGCCCCCATCAAAATTATGAAAGCAGTTTCTTTCAAAAATATACATGATCTAAGTTGGACGCAATGGCTCAAGCCTATAATTCCAGCACTGGGGAGTCTAAGGAGGGCCAATTGCCTGAGCTCATAGATTTGAGACCTGCCTGAGCCAGGGCGAGACCTTGTCTCTAAAACATAGCCAGGCATTGTGGTGGGCGCCTGTAGTCCCAGCTACTCAAGAGGCTGAAGCAAGAGAATCACTTAAGCCGAGGAGTTTGAGAGGTTGTTGTGAGAGCTATGATGCCATGGCAACCTACTGAGGGCAACAAAGTGAGACTCTCTCAAAAAAAAAAGGTACATGATCTGAGACACAGTGCTTCCTAAAACATCACATGAAGCTTGGAAACATTACCCCCTTTCCTCTTCGCCACCCCAAAATCAGGATTGCAGAATACATCGTATTTCTTCCAGGGCTGAGCCTTTCATCTATTTTTTAAATTCTTCACCGCCTAGGAGTGGCTCAAGCATTGGTCTGTGCCCATTCTTCAGCAGAACACAGGCAAGACAAATTGATCAAACTCAATCCTGATGTATTTCTTCTGTTCTTCAACATATTTTAACCTGAAGACAGTATGGCTCAGTGGGATACAACTTCCTACCTACTCAGTGGGATACAACTTTCTACCTACCCACCCCCACAAACCAGTCATCAGCACTGCTAATTTGCCTAACTTTTTTTTTTTTTGAGGCAGAATCTCACCATGTCACCCCTGGTAGAGTGCTATGCCATCATAGCTCACAGCAACCTCAAACTCTTAGGCTTAATCGATTCTCTTGCCTCAGCCTCCCAAGTAGCAGGGACTACAGGCGCCTGCCACAACGCCCAGCTATTTTTTTGTTCTTGCAGTTGTTTAGTTGGCCCAGGCAGATTCGAACCCACCACCCTTGGTGTATGTGGCTGGTACCATAACCACTGTGCTACGAGGGCCGAGCCATTTTTGCTATCTTTTAGAACCTAACTCTGATGTGTCTTGGAGGTCATGAAGTTGATTAGCACCAAGAGTAAGCACCAGAGAGACATGCTAAGCTGGGGGCCCACCTCACACTTCCACCTGCAGCACTGGCAACCTTGTACCAGGCAAGCCAAGCTCAAGCTTCAACAGAGGCTCAGTGTTGAGTAAGTCCCCACACTCTGAACATGTGCCCACAGCTGCAGGAATAGCCAAACTTCTACCAATCTATTTCTCAGGATGCCTGTGGAGGTCACAGAAGACAAATCACTATTGAAAACTGTTAATTACTGTGCAAACTGAAGCCACCAATGACAATTTATAGCATGGCTTTGTCAGTGTGCTGAAAAGATATACCAGCAAGCTAAATAAGGCTTATGCATGCATTTACAGTGCATCTTGTTTCCAAAAATATCAGATGAAGTAATACCAAGACATATGACAGAAAAATAAATTTAAAGATCACACCGCCACACACACTAGGCACAGCTCTGGAAATAACCAGATTCACATCAATATGCTATTTTTTAATGCACCTACTACTCTGATGGGATCAGAATTGGCTCAGTTTTTCATGAGAGGTTTCCACCTCTCTCTTCTATAGAGACAGCTAGAGTTTACCATCTACACAGATGAGAGAGACGCAGACAGGGATCTATGAAAAGGCTCTAAGACAGCAGTTCTCACCTGTGGGTCGCAACCCCTTTTTAACAATGAAAATACATTTCAGCATTAGGAAGGTTGAGAACCACTGCTGTAAGAAAAAAAAAAAAAAAAAAATCTCAGGGCTACAATAAAAGATTTAAGTTATCTATTACCAATCCCGTTCCATTGCCTTTTCAGTAACCAGCCACAAATGAGAGCGGAACATATAAGGGGAAGGCTTATCAGGAAGTGTTGACACAACATAAACAAGACTGCGGGCACCACACCAAGGGAGGAAACCACAATTATACCATTCTTGACTTGGATGCACTTTCACTTTATAACTTCCAGACAGAAAAGTCAGTGGTGAGATTTGACACTGAAATCTCTAAGACTCATTCCTTCAACAAACCCGCTGAAAGGTGGGAAGGGAGAGCAGTCGTCACACTGGAGACAAACCTTAACAGCATTAAGACTTTCTGCTTTAAAAGTTTCCCCATCACTGCATTTTTTCTTTCAGTAACAAAGATGTTGTCAGAAATGACAATTTTTTGTGTCCCCTGATGATGCCTCGCTAGCATTTGGTTATAAGCCATAAAACAGGAATAATATCAGCCTGTCAGGAGTCTCGCTAATGCCCAGTTTCCCCCTAGAGAGAATTCCTGTCAAATCTAATGAGAGCTCCAAAGGCCCTCTCTACAATATAATGAGCACTTAGGCCATGGTGGTGATCAGGCGGCAAAAAGCATCAATTTGAGCCTGGCTACACCCTGGGGGCCAGACGTCACCAGTTTTAGTAAGAATTATGATTACTAGCTGCACCAAATGCCTCCTCAGAACTTATTATTAATGTGTGACATTCAGAAGGATGTTTTTCAAATGTAAGGCCACTTTAAACTGAATTATAACACTACTTTGCACACCACTCTAGTTAAGGGTCTGTCAGCATTTACAATATAAACTAAATTTTAGGGGGTTTAATACCCAGCTACTATGAAGAACATGGTAACTATCTCTCACGTTTTTACATTTTTCAAATTACTGAGCCAATTATATATAGCATATTATTAATGCATACAGGCTCGCTCATACATAGACAGTATATACTCACAAATGCCTGACTCTGTACAGAAACTCATTAAGTAAACTATTTTCACACCACGGGGCTTCTGACCCACCTTGATCCTTCCCCTAGCCCACAAAGAAGAGGTCATTCTCCACGTAAACTCTAAGAACCCAGAAAAATTACACATGTCTTTTAGTTCTCCCAGTAAACCCAGCACCAGCAAACACCACCACATCGAAGTGGTATTCCCTAGTAAAAGTCAATAAGGTTACTAAATCCTTTGAATTTATGGTTGGAAGAAAAAGCTCAGTCTCCTCTTACTCTTCCAGAGTATTTGTTACCAATAACATATCCTTCAGGATAACTTAAAAAAAAAAAAGTTCTAGGTTAGAATTCCTAGCCCAAGTTATTTGCATAATTCATTTAAATGACCATACATGCTAGTCATAGACCTTCTAGCCCCTTTATTATCAGCAAGTTACAATTGCCTCAATAAGCCACTAGTCACTGAAACACACAAAAACAAAAGCATATACTCGACATAAACCAGGATACCAACTTTGCAAATCAGGATAAAATCAGTACTTTAAAGGCCCAATTATTTTATTAATGAAAGGCCCTGAATGTGTAACTATCTCTCTTTCCAAACACATATCTGAGAACAGATCTAATGTACATGATGATAACTTAACACTACGAAATCTATGATGAATTAAAAATCAAAGAGTGCAGAGTTACAAAAGCAGAATTCAACTCTGAAACATACTTGCTTAATGAAAGTCTTTGAATATAAGGAAGATCTGAAGGCTGAACTAATCAATTTCTCCACTGTGCCCCAGCCGGTCAGCCATGCTCTTTAATTTAATGAAACAAGGGTTTGAGATGAAATAGCACATATACATCAAGTAAGAATTGTATTGTTGCACTTTGAAATGTGTCCAACTGTGCAACTTCATCTGATGATAATTTTTTAAGAGGCAATCGATTTCTAAAAGACTTATTGTACCAGCCAGCGTCTTGATGAAAAAGTGAATGTCAGCATATCTCCAGAATACTTACACCCTGCCATTAATGCTTTCTTTGGCAGACAATGACTACTCAATCGAGGGTCCTTTGGGTTGAGCAATCATTTAGCTTTTCTTCTCTTATGAGGTCCTTAGTGCCTTGTTCCAGCTCAATACTCTTTTTATACACCATTATAGTAGCCATAAGTGTGAATTTTATGGGAACTTGCAAACTCATAGTCATAAGCTAGAGCTTTCCAGTCACTAATCTTTTCATGCTTTTAAAACCACCAGAATTGAAGCAACTTCCAACATATGCTGTGGCCATAAAAGGATGCTTTTTTTCACATCAAAACCTGCAACAACTGAAAAATTTTTCAAAAATTTGCTTACTAATAAGCCACTAATAATCCTGAGTGTTGCTACATGCTGCCTCAAAGCACAGTCCGCCACAGATAGGAGTATTTGTTTACCCTGATGAAAGAAACTCCTCAGCACTCTTCTTTCCTCCCACAGGTCCACACTTCCATCCAAAACAGCACAAAAAACATTACTCTGAACTTCAGCAACTCTAACAGAATACCCAGATCTTTCAAGAGGAGAATAAATCTATCTAGATGGAAGAATAAACTTAAGAGTCTGAACTCCTCTCTCCCTATAAACAGGCTAGTTTACATTTCCAAAATGCTTCTCACTTAGTCACTTAAACTCTCCATAATTGTCTAGAAGTAACCCTTGCTGCAGACTACTACCAAGTCACAAAAAGAGAGAAACCAAAGCAGAAAAACTGCATACGTATCCCATCCCCCAGAGCCCACTATTGAGAACAAAGCCAATATTGTAAAATCAAATGAACTGATTCCACATTTGGGCTTGACGTTTAACTAAAGCTTACCTGTTTATGCATCTCTATGTTTAATCCATATGACATTTCATAGTACTGTAAAAAAAAAAAATCAAGCATTTCATTAACTTGCATTTTTAGAATGCTAACACACGTTTGCTAATATCACATGGAAAGGGGACAAGTACGATCTTTGATACCTACCATCACATAGTGCCTCTGCATTTCTGTCTTTTCACTTGCCAGTTTCTCACATTCCAATTTAAGGCTATGAAAACAAAACAGGCAACTTAATGTAAACATTATGTCACTTGTTTTAACATCTGCCTCACATATTTGCACTTCAAGTAAAAACACAGACCAATTTGGAAAAGCCATAAAAACTATCTAGGTAAACACCTAAAAGCTTTGTCCTAACATTTAATAGGGGAAAGGAATAACGTGAACAGTACAGAGTATCCCTTCAGCTACCATTCTTTCTCTTCTTTTTTCTTCTTGATCGATGCTAAGAATGAAAAATCTGTCAAAACCTGCCTGATTCCTACTCATGGTCATCTGCTCCCTATCTCCCTGCATCAAAGTGTTTTCTGGACTCCAAACATGGGGCTTTGCACAATCTTCAGTCTTAGGCACAGGGTGCATCATTTTTCCTAACTCAATCTTTAGGTTTGAAAATCTTATCTGTCAAAGTTACTTCTGCAATTGCTAGTCCCTTTCAAAATCTTCATTTTTTTAAATCCCTGCCAAAATATGTCAAGTAGCTACTGCAATAAACTGGGTTGAAGTTCTTCCTGCTCCGTAAACATAGTGTGCAAGTATGCTTCGAGCTCCAGAGATATTATCTACAAGTAGACAAAAGGTCAAAAATCAGAAAACCCCTAACAAAATAAGAAAATTCATACCCAAGGAACGGAGCCTCGTCTATATCCTTTTTCACAAGCACGATAAAAGTAAAAATTGCCATTCATTTATTTCTCAGCTCAAATCAGCTACAAATTCTTAAAAGTAAGGGAAAGAAACTAACTTTTTTGGGAAGTTCATTATGGACAAGGTACTTTACAAATAGCTTTCATTTATAAATCCTTTGAAGACAGGTATCATAACATGAAAAAACTAACATTGAGATGGATAGAAATGTGACTCCACTCTCTTGTTCTACACCCAAGTCAACCCAGAATGATGCCAAAGCAGGTGAGCTCCCCTCACACTATACACCTCCCCATCATCACCAATGATGGCCACTGCTGAAAGCATCCAGCCTTCCCTACTGGACTTTGCCTCCAACAACCCAATTCTCTAGTATGGCAAACAGTGATTTCAACATGGCTTTGCTTGCCTGAACCCCTACTTCAGGGCTGAAGCATCGATTGAACCAATGTTTCAGCTCCGCCTATTGAAAAATAAATAAAGGAAGTGCAAATATTGACGGTTCTCATGCAACTCCTAAAGATACAAAAGAGGACTCCCTGGAACAGCAGCAAAGGGGTAAAAAGGAAACAATGGGAGGAGGAAGAGGAGACAAGAGAAGGGGCGGCCGGGGAAGAGCCAGGCAAGGGGGTAATGTGAATGACAGGTCTTAACTGCGACTCCACACGCCACCACCTGGACGAAAGAACTAAGTACAACCGCCGCCGCCGCCGCCACTAGGCTGGGAGACAAGGGGCACCCGGCTGCCCGCGCGTTCACTCGCAGGGTACAGCCGGACACGCACCTGTGATACTGTGCCTGCAGGAACTGGAATTCCTCTTTAATCCGGTCCAGGGATTCCGGGATAGTGAACTTGAAGGGCTGGCCTGCAGCCTGGTGCGGCGTCTGGAGGCGATCAGCGAGGGGGACCGAGGGACAGGAACGCGGGCAGACGGATAAAGTAGTAAGTCAGAGAAGGAGCGGGTGGGACATAAACAAAAATAAAGTTGGAAGTGGCAGAAAATGGAACCCCAAACACGTGTCTGCGCTTCATTTTAGGGCCAGAGAAAGTAGACCTTCCCCTCAGCTTCTAAAGAAACTATGAAAGTCTTCCTGCCCCCAGGGTGGATCGCGCTAAGTGCGCCAGGGTCACACGGCCAGAGGGAAGGGGGCTCCCCGGAGGCCAGGGAGGACCAAGTCAGATAGTCGTCGCTGATGTCGGCGCTCCCTCCCCCACGGGGGCGATAATGACCCCAGGAACCCGGGGAGAAAAACAACTCCTTCAACTCTCCCCATTCCCAGTCACCGGGCCACTTCCAGGCGCACCGGAACGGGGGCCGCATTGACATGTAAATAGGCGAAACAAGAAACGAAGGGGGGGGGGGGCGCACAACGCAGTTCAGGGAAGGGGGAGGATGTGGCTACAGGGAAAAAATCCAGCCTCCCCCAGCGCCTCAGACCTAGCAATCCAGACTTCAAGTAGGAGGGAGCCCAAAGGGAAAAGAGGAAATTTAGTGTTTCAGCCCACTCTGCACCCCGGGAGGAGGACCCTGCACCTCCCTGCCTTACACCGATGGGGGAGAGGGTCGGCCGGGTAGCAGCAACCACTCGACTCCCTAAAGCATAAGAAACACCCCCCCCCCATAGGGCCGCGCCTCACCGGGTGCCGGCTCTGCGGGAACATCGCTCTGGTGGCGGCCGTGGCTCTGCTCCCAGGCAATTCAAGTCTCCGCTCAATTTCCAACTTTAGTCCCGCCGAGGAAAATTAAGCCAGGGACCTAAGCAGAAGCGCAGGATCCAGGGAACGCGCAGGCCAACCACACAGGCGCGCTCGGCCCCGCGCACCGGCCACTCGGTGCCACCGGCTTCTACTTCTGCTACCGTCGGGGCCGGCTCCTGCCCTCAGAGCCACATCTCAGAGCGCCTCTAGCCCAGATACTCCAAGAACCTGCCGGCGCTCGGAACTCCGCTCCAACACGCGGGCCTCAGTCTTCGCGGCGGGCGGCGGGCGGCGGGCGGTGGGGGCGAGGTGCCACCGCAGCACTCCCCTCGGCGATCGGCGTGCGCAGCGCCCGTCCTGGGCAAACAAATCCTGGCGGGCAGTTTTTCTTCGTTCTACTCCTGGTCTGCTTCCCCGCTGGGTGTTCCTCGCGGCGGCGGCTGGCTAGGTGCAGGTGGAGCGGCGGCCCGACTAACCACACACAAACCCAGTGGCTTCGGGACCGACCCCCGCGGGCTCCGAGCCGCGGCGAGGAAAGAGGCCGCAGCGGAGGCTCCGGGCCGCGGAGCTAAGGATGACGAGGGTGGGGGGGGGGAGTGCGGAGGGCGCGCCGGGAGGCGGCTAGGCACGCCCCGTGCGACCAGCACTCTGTGTTCTCCGCGGTTGCACAAACCCTCCTGGCCCGACGGGGCTACTCCATGGAGGGCAGTCCCGAAGCCGCCCGCTGCTCCGCGAGCCCCGGGCGCATTAGGGCGTAGCGCCCCGCGCGCACTGGTCCTGCACGGCCGACCCGGCCGTTCTGGACCTTTCCTCCTCGGTCGTCTTTCTTTCCTTTCCTACGTCTGCCTCTTGCAAAGGACGCTCCAGCCCCCTTGCAAAGTTCTCTCACGACACGATGGACGACATCCACGAGATGGTGGAAAGAAGTGCGCTCCGCCGCTCGGCCTCCTTCTTGAGCCGGCAAACTCCGCAGGCAAGTCTGGAGTAGTCACCGCGGCGGGGCCAAAAGAGATTTAGTCGCCGTGCGACACCCGAGGTCCGAGCTGGTGGCGCGGGTCCCGCCCGGCCGTGCGGGGACGGGGGTGGAGCAGTTGGCTGCCTTAGGGACGCGGGACACGGGGTACCCGCCGCTGCTGCTGCTCCTGCAGCCGCCGCTCCCACCGCCGCCGCCCGCGCCTCTCGCGCCGGTTACATTAACACGCGGTTTCACACTCCGGAGCTAACCAGCGTCGGCTCCGCCCAGCCCCGCACGGGCGGGGGCCGAGAGCGCCGAGCCGGCGGGGGACGTGGGTCCGGGCGGCTGGGAGGGGGGACGGAGGTTCGGTCAGCCAATCACGTGTCCGCACCCAACGTGGGTCACTGACGCGACACCTTCTCAGAGCCAATGGAAGCGCAGCACCGGACAGGCAGTTCTCCCTCCCCTCTTCCACAGCTCTCGCTTCCATCACCTCGGTCTCCCCTCCCACCTCCTGGCCCCTCCTCCTGCTGCGGCGTCCTCGCGGCTTAGTGAGGAACTGTTCTGGAGGAGCCGCGGGACGCCAGAACCAGCCAATGGGAAGCGGCGTGTTACGGAGATTGGCACTGGGGATGGGAAGGTCGGTGGGAAGGAGAGCGGCGGGGCTGGGCTGTCAATCAAAGTAACGTGGGGAGCCGGCTAGGGAGCGCGCGGGTGCGCGCGAGCGGGAGGGACTGCCGAGCGTGCCGCCGCCGAAGCTGGGGGCTCGAGTTTGCAAAAAGACTGTCACTGGTCCCTTCAATGAGAATTCTCACCTCTCAGTGAAAGTAACTCAGAGATTAACCACTTAGTTCCTTATTGGCGGCAGAGAGGGGGTAGTTGATAATTCGAGGAAATGCATTTTTCTGCGTTAGCCCCATGTTTGATACTGTTCTTTGAAAGTGAAGCCACATTTTACAGAATTCTCAGAGGTTTGTTTTTCCTTGAGCTGCCTTTTTACAGATGCACGAGAAGTGGACTGTGCACTTAGTGGGAAATTCATAAATGAGCAATGCGTTGGCTGGCGTCTGTACAACTAGGACTTGACTATAATACCCCCCCCCCCAATCCCACCCACTCCTCAGCACTCAGGGTGGTAGTATTTTCGTTTTATGTGAGGGTTTCAAACCACTTTGCAAAAAAGGTCCTCCTGCCTTCATTTGGTGGGAATGATATATAGGGTGCCGCCAGAATATGGCACACGCGGCCGGGGAGCAAAAGAGATGCTTTGCCCGCGGCGCGAAATACCGAGTCTCTGATCTGAAGTCCTGACTTCTACGTGTGGAGGGAGGAGGGGAGTGGTTGAGATTTTCAGGAGAATCTCAGCAACAGGACCGTGAGTCTGTTTCCAATTCCTGGAAACAAAGAGAGACAATGGAATAAACTGGCTTTGAGACCTGAAAAACCTGTCCCGCTTAACCTACCCCCACAGCCTGGGTGGTACCCCTGGGCTGAGCTGTGTAAGGAGCTAAGTGGGAAGAGTTGGGGAAATAACGTCGCTAAGGTTCTCACAGGGTGGAACTTGAGTGAACAGGGATTTTGAGATTTTGGATAAACAAGACACTCTGTATAACTATGGAGCATTTCCATTTTTTGTATATTTCCCCGTGTACACCACACAACTGAAAACCTTCAATATTGCTGTTTTTGCTTAAAGGACAGTTCATATAAACAGTGAGTGAATAATGCTGTTTTAGCCAAAGGGTGATAACTTCCTCTATTGGGGCACATCTTCTGCAAGTATGCATATTATGTTGGAAAATGGTTTAAAAGTTTTGTTATTAATAACCTTCAACTTCCCATTATTTTATCTTCAAGAGACTTATGGGAAGGAGTTTATTTAAACAGACATACATTTTATTTGGAGATCTGCATTTACAGAGATCTTTTTCTTGAAATATTAAAAGAATTAGATAGTACATTCACTGTTAGAGTTGTTTTAAATATGTATGATATTGGTTTGTCTGTAATTGCATCAATCCCAAATATCAATTATAAATGAAAAATAAAAGCATGATTTTAGCCAATATGTACAAAACCATAGTAAATTCTTAAACAACTTGAGCATTGTAGCTTTACAGTGTTCTCTTTAAATGGAGTTGGGAAAGGGATTATGTTATTCATTTTCCTAACATGGAGAAGGAAAAGGAGAGAAGCCTTACATACATTTGGTGATGAGAGCAATCTTACTCCACATATAGGACATCTTGAAATCGTATGATCTGCAAGCATCTAAGCTTTGTCCTTTGGCAGCTTGTGGTCCTTGAAATAAACTGGTGGTGACTGGGCCACAAATGCCAGTCTGTGGTCCATTCATCCCATATTTGGTTCCAAGACTGGGTAGAAAGTGCTTAGATGCCACCAGAATGAATGTGTACATGTTGCGATAACTGAAGCAACTGAAATTTCTCCCTGGCTTACCCAAACTTTACCTGGTGTGGGTACCTTAACTAACTACCACACTCTGCCAATTAAGTTTAAACAGAGCAATTACAACAGTATACTTTGGAACAGGAGCAAAGTGTTGTTATGTCTCTTTCACTAATCTACCTCCCCTCCCCAATCAGTTCTAATTCATTGTCTTTAAATATTCTCTAATATAACTCACAGAAAATGTACCTGTTCACCATTTTTCCCAGTTGGCCTGGAATAAAAACTGGAAATTCTCTTTTAACTAGTGTTTGCTTATCAGTAGAGTTTGAAACACCAGGCCTTCAGACTTCCTTATAAGGTATTATCTCCAAAAAAGAAAAAGCGTAATGATTTTAAAATTGAAAGACCTTTAATTGTGCATATAAAAATGGATGGCTTTTGGTTTTCAAAGTCTTCTTTCTGATTCTCCTCTGTGAGAGTGGGAGAAGGCACTGCTTTTTTTCAAGGTCATATTTAATCCGTGATTGTCATGTTGTAATAATTATACTACAAAACTCTCATCAAACTGCATTACAAATCATAATGGTTAAACAATCAAGTAGCTTTAATATTATGTTTTAAATAAATAATATATGTGCAGATTGCCTACAGCCTGTTTAAAAGAAAATAGTCCTCCTCATGAAATCTGTAATTTTGGTCTTCTATTTAAAGTCTCTTAACCATAATCTTCTTTACCGTTAACATATTCATATGTGGATGATTTTACATGAAGTAATATTAAGTATGGTGCTTCCATAGGAAATTGTCTCTGAAACAAAAGTACTCCATCTTCTGCTAAAGAAACAAAAAGATTGTCAGATCATTCATTTTATCTTGATGCATGTATGGATATATTTCCATTCATTTGTTACTGATTATCAAATTTCATCTCACCAATAGCATAAATAATTTAAAAAACTAAATGTTACATAGAATAGATACTAGACAAAATAGGAAAAATTATGGATACTGATCATAGAAATTATATATCTCTTAAATCTATTCCTTTTTATTTGAAATAGATGTGGCAATTTTTTAAAGAACACTTTTATTATTTTCTCTTCCTTTAGCTGTGAGTTATTGCTCAGACATTTCCTCATTTGACTTTTTTTTCTTAACTGAGAGTTTTCTTAAATCTAAGAAGGCAGAGTCTAGAAGAATTTTTCCTAGCATTGCTTTAGAACCTTTTTCTCCCCCACCCTTTTACCAAAGAAAAGGGCGGGATGGGTGTAGAGGTGGAGGGGCAAAGGCAGAGAGAAGGGAGAAAAAATCAGTAGCAGATTCATGCAGCAGTAAAACCTCAAATAAAATCACATCCAAAGAATCTCTTGCGGTTTCACACAATATGGTAAAATTAGAGATTGCAGGAAACCAACTAAATTAAACTGGGAGCATTTGAAGAGAAATGAGCAGACTTTATGAAAATGACACATTGACTGACCAGTATGCTTTTTTTTATCAACAATTTCTTTGTTAAGACGCACATCAAAGGAACCTGCATGTGTTTTCATTTTGTTCTAACTAGAAAATTACATCCAGATGTTTAATAGGCATTTGGTTGGTTTTTCCACATTGATTAGATATGTTGGTTCTGTTTGCTTACAAGTGTAGCCGGATCATTAGCTAATGCAAAGAAATGTTTGCTGTGAGTTGCTAATTAGGGCTTTTGGAAACCCTCCATGCTCAAGAACAATTTGTACAGTGGCCAGAAGAACTTGTGGGACTTGGGAAGTTGTTTTCCTTATCTGTCAGGATAGGGAGAAGCAGACAGCCCTGTTCCCTAATCTCCTTTTGCCTAGGGGGATTGCGAAGCGATCCCTAAGGATTGGAGTGCAAATAAATTAGGAAGAGACCACACAGGCACTCCCAAACACAGAGATAAATGTGCTCTTTCTGGAACTTCCACTGTGCGGTCTTTGGGCGGACGGTTTTGGGGGGGGGGGGGGGAGATGCCGAACTTCTAAAATGCTGAATATTACCATGTGGAAGATGCTTGGTGCTAATGTTATCAAATACACAGCATTTTTAAGTATACTTTAGAGACAGATGAGAAAGCCCTTTATGATAAACGAGTGTACTTGAATTCATTACTGTAGTACTTATAATTAAAAATGTCTCCTTTGCAAACTCAGTACTTTTACAGAGTACAAGAAACCAAGCTTGGGAACTAGGAGGCTGGGGTTAGTGAAAGGAGTGAGAAAGAGGAATTTTAGAAGCTAGGAGGAGCCTGGGAGGAAATGCAGTGTTTACTTTTGCAGCTTAACGGTTTGTTTACCTTGTTAAAGCCCCCAAACTTGTAGAAGATTAGCCATTCACTCAGTATTCAAATAAATGGTTTGAGAATTTGAGGCACTGGGTGGGTAAACTTCTTAGCTGGCCAGTCACGCTTTTAAAAACACTTGCCTGTTTCTAAGGCCTACAGAAGAACCTCGTCAGCCAGGGCCGAACTTTTGTTTATTTAAGACTATATTTCTAGAGAGATACCAGTCCAAGATAGCATGTGTTTATAAGCAATCAGAGCAGCCTGGTAGCATGTCCTTCTGCATATCAATGCCCCTTCTAAGCCCGTTTACATCTAATACACACGGAGGGCACACGCCTGTGTATTTTCATAGTCTGATTAGTTTGGGATTTTCAAACCAGTAGAATAGATTCGTGCTTAGCTGCTTTGAAATAGTTCAAGCAGAGGGCCTTCCCATCAAAGCTTTCCCTGCCCACCAGTGAGATGACCTTAAAAAGCAAGGACAGTCTTTAGGTGTATCAAATACAGTCTGATGTTCAAACCATAATAGTGAATCTCTCGGTGAAGTTAGAACTCTTTTTTTTAACCTATTCTAAAATCTGACAACATTGGAATAAAACTTTTTTTTCATTCGTTTAGTTTAGCATTTAGCTCTACAGAACCCAAAGAATGTTAGGTAGGCAAGGGAAAAAAGTAAAGGAAGCCTCTTTGATGCTCCTTCCTACATATTCACATAACAAAAGCAGACCTGGGCCCCTCAAGGGTCTCTGCAGTGACCCACCTTTGCTGCAGGCCAGGGACTTGCTAGGAAATCAACATTAAACAGAGATATCTTTACTTTTTCTTTAAAAGTGTTTGCTTTGGCAGAATCATTTAAATAACTTTTTTCCTAAAGCTAGCCACGTCTTTGCAAGGTTAAAGCTTGAGTTCAATCAACTGATGATCTCTGGGTGTTCATAATTGGAGACAAGTGAGCTCTATGGATGGGAAGCAGACTTGGAAGCAAGTGTGTATTCCAGAGTGGAAAGTTACCATGTTTCCAAAATGGAAAGTTTAGCTGTACTCGAACAAGCTAAATGGTATAAATATAGAAATGTCAGAACATTCTATAGGAAAACTATCCTGGGTTATTTGAAAAGTCAATGTCGTACAAGAAAGGGAGGGATTATTCCCTAAAAATAGAGTCATGTAATGAACATGCAATATGTGAATCTTTATTGGCTCCTGGATAAAAAAAACAAAAATAAAAAACAACTATGGGGAACAAAAAGAAACAACTACGGGAGATGTTCTTGGGCAATTTTAATGTGGACTGGATATTAGGTAATATGAAATTATGGTTCTTTTTTGGTGTTAAAATATTGTGGTTATGTTGGAAGATGTTATTCTGGGAAGATGAATGGTAAAGCAGACAACTTCAAATGACATCTGCAACTACAAATAAAAAGTATGTATAGTGGGAAAAAGAAAGCAAAACTGGCAAGGTGTTATCAGTGATAGCATTTATGGGTAGAATCTACAGTTCTTTCAATTTTTCCATTGTTTTCCATGTTTGAAAATTTTTCATGATGAAAAGCCTGGGAAAACAATTCTGGGTTAATTGTCTACATCTTTTTCTTCCTATGTTAAATGGAATTCACTTCATAGTCAAAAGATTGACATAATCTTTTTCTTAAAAAAGATGAAAAATGGTACATCCATCTGCCAATGCCATCATGGCGGACACAGCCAGTCAGGTGCTCCTGGGCTCTGGTCTCACCATCCGGTCCCAGCTGCTCATGTACATGAACATGCTCATCCAGGTGGGATACTAGCCTCTTCCTCCTGCAATAGGATGAAATATTTTTGGGCCGCAAGCGTGTCAGCTTCTTGGTCTCTTTTGTTATGCTCAGCATATTGCCAGCATCTGTGGGAAGCATGGTTTGTTCACAGGCTTAACTCCACGACTGTGTTCAGGAGTCCTTCGGACTGCGGTCCATGGAAAGTGTTACAGCTTTACCAGGAGTATGATAAGGATGAGGAGTTAGGACCTGGAAATGGACAAAAAGAAGTTTCATCTTGCTTTGACAGGGTTATCAAGGAGACAACCTGAGAGATGATTGCTCAGTCTGCTGCTACCCTCATCACACATCCCTTTCCCATAATCATTCTGAAGTCTATGGTACAATTCATTGGCAGAGAAAACGAGTGCTGTGGACTTTGTGACTCCATAGTAACCCATCTATCTGGAAAAGGGCCTCCTAGGATTTTTCACAGGTCTTGTTCCTCGCCTCCTAGATGACATCATTTCTTCGTGGCTCTGTAACTTCACATGCACTGGACAGTGGGGTTTCCACCATGAATGAAATGAAGAGTTATTCCCAAGCTGTCACAGGATTTTTTGCCAGTATGTTGACCTATCCCTTTGTGCTTGTCTCTAAACTTATGGCTGTGAACAACTGTGGGCTTACTGGTGGATCTCCTCCTTACTCCCCAATATATACTTCTTGGCTAGATTGCTGGTTCATGCTACAAAAGGAGGGAAATAGGAGCCAAGGAAATCTTTTTCCAGAAGGTCCCCTTTGGGAAGATGTACTGTTGTGACCTGAGAAAGTTAATTTGAAGATGTGGGACAGGGACAGCGACATTATTGAGTCCCCGACACCCAGAATTATGGGAGAGAATATTGAATTCTATACAGTGTGACATGCTTTTTTAAATAATCTTGGGGGTAAAAAAGGATGAAAAATGAATGAAAAAGTAGATTTTAATCCTTGATCATTAAAAAACTCATATTAATAACCAAAATATTATTTTAGCCTGGAACTTTTAGTATTTTTAATGCTGTTATTTATGGTATTTTGGTTTTGTTTGATTTTTTTTCTACAGTCCCAAATATCTATTCATTATCAATCAATATAAAATGGAAATCTTTAAATACATTAGGCTAGGGAATTACATTAATCGTTCTCTAAAGCACTGTTTTATGGACCATAAATCTCAGAATCACAAAAAGAATCTACTGTAAAGAGGAAAACTGCTTATATGTTTGCTTATATGTATAAGAATAAGGCAAGAGCAAATTTTAATTTCTTTATTCCTGTTAAGAATAGTTGTTCTGTTAGCCTTGAGCCTAGCAGCGAAACTTACAAATTGTTAGTTTGATTTTAAAATTTCCTTCGTATTATTATTATTATTATTATTATTATTATTATTATTTGAGACCAAGTCTCACTATGTCGCCCTCTGTAGGGCGCTGTAATGTCATAGCTCACAGCAACCTCAAACTCTCTGGCTTAAGCCATTCTCTTGCCTCCCAAGTAGCTGGGACTACAGGCACCCATCACAATGCTCAGCTAGTTTTTTGGTTGCAGTTGTCATTGTTGTTTAGCTGGCCCAGGCTGGGTTTGAACCCTGCTAGCCTTGGTGTATGTGACCGGTGTGGTAACCACTGTGCTATGGGCACCGAGCCAATTTCCTTTCATTTTAATATAATGCTGATACAGATTATTTCTCTGTGTGCTGAGCTTTAAATATTAATCTTGAAAAAGAAATGGAAATAGCACCAAATCTTGGACCCTGATGTTATGTTTATTCAGAATTACAGAAGCATGTATTTATGATGAGCTAATAAATAATTTTCCAGAAAAGTTGTGAAGAGTGACAAGGCATGATCTGAGAGTTGACAGTTGGTATGTCCCACCTATCAATTGTTTTCTCTTTAATCATAACTATTTAGTATGTTTTTGTTTTTTCCTATCATTATTATGTGTATTGAAGTAAAAACTTCTGTGATATCAGTAAATAGATTTTAGTTTGTATGTGAACAGATTAGATCCTTGATGTGTGATGTAAAACTTAAGGGTCTCAAAGGGAGGCAAATATGAAAATACAGGGAAATCAGGACTTTTCACACACAGTAATAATCAGCCCATCCAATACTTCTAGCCACCATCCATCCACCTAACTAATTCTTATGCAAAATGAAATGATGGAAAGAATTTGTGCTTCACCGTGACAGAAAAAGCCCCAGGAACAGAATTCCCATTCTAGTTTCCCCCATTTGCAGCCTCCACACTTCAGAAGAACTGGCAAGCTACAATTGACTCTTGAAAAAGTGTTACAAAACACGGACAAGTATTAGAGAAATGTTGATTAATGTAAACAGGCTGCCTCAAGGAATAATACCTTTCTGAAGAACACTGGTTTTCAGTTAGCATTTCCATGTTCAAATAACTTCCTCTAGTGAGAGTTTCCAGAGAAGTTATTTGCCTTTGCTGGAGAGAGGTGGTTTCATCATACTTACATCTTAAATTTCTGAAAATTTGGAAAAAGAATTAATAGGTTAAAAAGTTAAGAGGCTTTAAAAAAGGAAGGAAATCCTGACATATGCATAATATGGAGGAAACTCGAGCATGTTGTGCTACGTAAAACAAGCCCATCGCAAAAAGACAAATACTGAATGATTCCACTCACACGAGATACCTACAGTAGTCAAATTCATTTTTTTTTTTTTTTTTTTTTTTTAAGAGATAGAGTCTCACTTTGTCACCCTTGGTAGAGTACTGTGGGATCACAGCTCACAGCAACCTCCAGCTCTTGGGCTTAGGCCATTCTTTTGCCTCAGCCTCCTGAGTAGCTGGGACCACAGGTGCCCACCACAAATGCCCAGCTATTTTTTTTTTATTGCAGTTTGACTGGGTCTGGGTTTGAACTTGCCACCCTCAGTACATGGGGCTTCCTTCTGCCTCTAGTATTGAACAGTCTAGGTACAGGGGTCCTTAAACTTTTTAAACAAGGGACCAATTCACTGTCCCTCTGACCATTGGAGGGCCAGACTATGTTTAAAAAAACAAACAAACTATGAACAAATTCCTATGCACACTGCACACATCTTATTTTGAAGTAAAAAAACAAAATGAGAACAAATACAATCACACCACCTCATGTGGCCCACGGGCCACAGTTTGAGGACCCTTGGCTTAGGTGATTCTCTTGCCTCAGCCTCCCAAATAGCTGGAACTACAGGTGTCTGCCACAACACCTGGCTACTTTTTGTTGCAGTTTGGCTGGGGCTGAACCCACTACTCTTGGTATATGGGGCCAGCACCCTACTCACTGAGCCACAGGCACCACCTAGTAGCCAAATTCTTAAAAGACAAAGACTAGAACTGTGGTTGCTAGAGGCCGGCAGAAGGGAGTCATGGGGAGTTATTGTTTAATGGATACAGAGTTTCTGTTTTGCAAGATGAGACAGTTCTGTGGTTGGGTAGCAGTGATGATTGCACAACAGTGTAAATGTAGTCAACACCACTGAAATGTACACTTAAAAATGGGTAGAATGGGAAATTTTATGTTACCTATATTTTTACCATAATCTAAGGGAAAAAAATAAATAGGATTACATTTTTTCATGTACCAGTTTTGTTTTGGATTCGTATTCATTTTCTAAACTTATGCATACCATTATTTTTTACTGAACAATTACTATGTGCCAGACACAAGTGATCCTTATATCATTTCTGTTAGACAGGTACTATTATCATCCCCTTTGTCTTTGCTGACAAAGAATCTGATACTTTTCCAGAGTCTCATGTGGAAGAGCTGCAGTTTCAATCCTGCAGTGAGTTCCGGAGAACTCACTAGTGGCCACTGGTCACAGCTGAGTACTAATCCTTTCAGTGCCATTTTTTTACTCTATTAAGAAATGGCATGGATCTACTGATAGAAAAACATATATATGTTTTGCCCACGAGTGTGATAGGATTTCTCTCGGTACTTTTGAGGTGAAGTCGATACTTTAAGAATTTATATTCCTGAAAATAGAACAACAACTGTCTCCCGGTTCTGGAATAGTGTCTGCCAACCGAAAAATGCAGCCATTTTCAGTGGTGTGCTTTCTTGTGGCACCCAATCCATACCCCAAATTGCCATCCAATAAATAAAGGAAGAGCTCAACAGCCAGTTGAAGCAGGTAAACGAGGCAGACTGTAAGTCTTAGTTTCAACTAAGACAGCAAAGCAACTGTCCTGACTTATAACTTTGCAAATGCTACAATCAAAGGGGGAAAAAGCCAGGATGTATATGTGTACACACACACATAGAGTTCTGTGATTAATAATGGTTTGAGCATGAACTGGAGTGGCTCAGACCTATAATCCTGTCACTTTGGGAAGCTGAGGCAGGAAAATCACCCTAAGTTTGAGATCACCCTGGACAACATATCAAGTCCTCCTTTCTTTTTCTTTCTTTTTTCTTTTTTTAGAGACAGGGTCTCACTTTGTGGCCCTTGGTAGGGTGCTGTGGTGTCATAGCTCACAGCAACCTCCAGCTCTGGAGCTTAGGCAATTCTCTTGCCTCAACCTCACAAGTAGCTGGGACTATAGGTGCCCGCGACAATGCCCAGCTATTTTTGTCGTTGTTGCAATTTGGCCAGGGCTCGGTTCAAACCCACCACCCTCGGTATATAGGACTGGCGCCCTACTCACTAAGCCACACGCACCACCTGCGAGTCCTTGTTTCTAATTTAAAAATCAGCAGGGTATGGTAGCATGCATCTGTAATCTCAGTTACTTAGGAGGCTGATGTGAGAGGATCACTTGAGCCTAGGAGTTCAAGGCTATTATGAGCTATGATCATGCCATAGTGCTCCAACCTGGGCAATAGAGCAAGACTGAGACTCTATTTCTAAAAAATAATAATAGCCCAGGTGCAGTAGCTCATGCCTGTAATGCTAATGCTCTGGGAGGCTAAGGCAGGTATATTGCTTGAGCTAAAGAGTTCAACACCAGCTTGAGCAAGAGAGAGACCACTGTCTCTACTAAAAAAATAGAAAAAAGAAACTAGCCTGGCGTAATAGCATGTGCCTGTAGTCCCAGCTACTTGAAAGCCTAAGGCAAGAGGATTGCTCAAGCCCACGTGTTTGAGGTTGTTGTGAGTTAGAATGATGCCATGGCATTCTACCTAAGGCAACAGAGTGAGACTCCGTCTCAAAATAATAATAATAATAATAATAATATTAATAATGGTTTGGAACGATCTTGGTAATAGTAGATGTGTAGTTTGGGTGTTAATAAGGTATTTGGAAACATTTGACCTGCTGAATATCAATGGATATGTTTCTAGCCTCCAAAGCCCTCTTGAAATCAATGGCTTTCAAACATCTTTAACCATGAACTACAGTAAGAAACAAATTTTAAATATCTCAACCTAGTTCTCCTGTGTTCACATGTGTGTGTGTGCACACACTTACACAGGTCACATGCATAGGTTGCAACACACAATTTAATTTAATTAATTAAATTTATTTATTTATTTTTGAGACAGTCTTACTATGTCACCCCTTGGTAGAGTGCTGTGGCGTTACAGCTCACAGCAACCTCCAACTCTTGGGCTTAAGTGATTCTCTTGCCTCAGCCTCCCAAGTAGCTAGGATTGCAGATGCCCACCACAACACCCAGCTATTTTCTTGTTGCAGTTGTCATGGCAGGCCATGCTCAAACCTGCCAGATTTGGTGTACTCAGCCTACTCACTGAGCTAGGGGCACTGAGCCAAGCAACACACAATTTTAAAACATTGCTTTAAATTATGCTATAGAATGTTTCAGTTCAACCTTCCAGCTTATGGAAAATTTTTTGCCTCCAAAACCATATTCTCATGAAAAATGGCAACACAAGTCTGCTCAATAATATTAAGACAGTTTTTTTCTTTCCTTTCCTTTTTGCTTTTTTGTGGTGAGAAGTCATAATCCTCACTTTTGATGAAGTTAATCCTTTTTTTTTTTGAAACAATTTCCTATTGCCACCCTTGGTAGAGTCTGGTGGCATCATAGCTCACTGCAACCTCAAACTCTTGGGCTTAAGAGATTCTCTTGCCTCAGCCCCTAGTAGCTAGGACTATAGGCACCCACCACAACACCCAGCTATTTTTAGAAACAGGATCTTGCTCTTGCTCAGGCTGGTCTTGAACTCATGTGATCCACCTGCCTTGGCCTCAGAGTGCTAGGACTACAGGTGTGAGCCATCATGCCCACCCAGTGAAGTTAATCTTAAATTCCAAATCAGTAGAATTTAAAGCTCTTCAGAGAATTTTTGAATACTTTTGCTGCTCCCTTCTCTGCGGGCCCTTTTCTGCCTTGAGTTCCCCACCCCACTCCATTCTCAGCATCCCCTTTTCATCTGCCATATCTCATGGCATTACTTATCCACTTCCCTGCACATCCACACACCCCAAACCTAGAGTATTATAACAAAAGGAGTACCAGGTTCAGAGACAGAGGGTCCTGAAAGGAATCCTTCCTTACCTCTTGCTATAAGTCCTTGGGCAAACTACTTCCTCTTTCTGGGTCTCAGTTTCCTCACTTACAAAATGAAGATAGTAGCATAGATCTCTCAAGGTGGTGGACTGGAGAAGGTTAACTGATAAAGCTAGTAGAGTACTTGACACAGCGCTTGGCCTTGTGAACATTATTTCCTTTCTCCTTTTTGCCTGGGACTTGTTGAAGGCACTAGGTCAGTAGGAGCTGGGGAAATACAGCCCTTACTACAGATGCATCTTGAAAAATCAGAAGGCAGTATGGATTCCAAAAATATGTTCTCCAGAACTCTGGTCCAGATATGGACCAAAACTCTGGAGCCCAAGAAAGACATCATCATGGGGGTTTCTCACAGACAGGATAAGTGGATCTCAGGGAAAGGCATGAGCCAGTGACCTTGAATGCCCTCTCTCATCCTGCCCCTTCACAGATTGTTTTATACTTAGGAAGAAACAAGACTTGTCTGCATATCTTTTTGGAATTAGAAATGTAAAATTCTAAACTTCAGTTTAGAGGCCTATGAAAACAAGTAATGGATAACACATAATATCTTATTTTGGGTGGCTAAATGTCCTGAGTTGTCTGCCTAGAGTGTAAAAGAAAAAAATGTAGCTAGCCAGTGAGTGGTTAATGGAATAAGGTCTCAGATACACTCTCCTTGAATATCATGCCATCTCACCCAATGAAAATGAACTTGTGTGTTGGAAAGACCTTGAGAAACACATATAGAGATTAGGACGTCAATGAGATATCAGCTTGACTCTTTCTAAAGATATGATCTGGTGTAGGATTATTTTTGAAATAGGAATTTCCACTTTTCCTCCTGGAGACTTTCCTTTCACACCATCAATTTTATTAGCAATAACTGAGATCTCTCAAATCTATGAGTGAGGTTTAGTGACAATTGATGAGCCCTGCTTAAATAAGAATCCTAATGGCTGTGGGTTGCTGCTATGTGGTAAAAGTCAAACTCAATTATCTTTTAATTCAACAATTCTCTGCCTACCAAGAGATTCTCTAGAACTTCTTGTGTCTTTTTTTTTTTTTAATTTGAAATATTTCCTTTGAAATCAGGCCTACTTTAAAAAGACACCCCCCCAAAAAAAAAAAAAAAAAAATCTAAGTACAAAACCTTCATTTATGAGGCGAGGGAAAGAAAAAGAGAAAAGATTTTTCTCACTAGTTTTGGCTTTTTCCAGTAAGGATATACTAGGCCATCAGGTAAATAATCTTGACTACTCACCTCAAGCTTAAAAAAAACCCACAGTATGGTTGGCATTGCTGTATACGTAGACCAATTCCATCAGCTTTTACCTTGCTATTGCTCCCCTCCCCCACTGTAGCCATTAAGAGAAGTTGTATTTGGAAAGACAGAACAAAATCTATCTTTATGCTGTGAGCAGTGCCTAGCTCCCAGGGTTGGAGGAAGGGAGAAGAAAAAGGAACAATGAATGAGGAGGAAAAGGCAATACGTAGCCAGCGGCCGTAGCTCAGTGGTTATGGGGCCAGCCACATACACCAAGGCTGGGGAGGTCAAACCTGGCCTGGGCCAGCTAAAACAACAATGACAACAGCAGCAACAACAAAAACAACAACAAAAATAGCTGGGCATTGTGGCAGGCACCGGTAGTCCCAGCTACTTGGGAGCCTGAGGCAAGAAATCCCTTGAGCCCAACAGTTTGAGGTGACTGTGAACTGTGACACCATGGCACTCTACCAAGAGCAACATAGTGAGGCTGTCTCAAAAAAAAAAAAAAAAAAGAAAGAAAGAAAAGCAATACTTAGTTCTTAAATATCACTCATTAAGAATTGCTTCCATGACTTGGCACCTATGGCTCAAGCGGCTAACGCACTAAGCCACATATACCTGAGCTGGCGGGTTGGAATTCAGCCCGGGCCGGCCAAACAACAATGATGGCTGCAACCAAAAAATAGCCAGGCGTTGTGGCGGGCGCCTATAGTCCCAGCTACTTGGGAGGCGGAGGCAGGAGAATCCCTTGAGCCCAGGAGTTGGAGGTTGCTGTGAGCTGTGATGCCATAGTACTCTACCCAGGGTGACAGCTTAGAGCTCTGTCTCAAAAAAAAAAAAAAAGAATTGCTTACATGTCAAATGAGGAAGGCATCTCTAAGATTTTCAGTATGTCAACTATTTTCCAATTGATTTTCTTCAAACAAATCCTTAGAAACACAGGTCTCTTTTCTCAATACGCATGTTCACATACCAACACACTGGGAGACATTAGGACCAACATGGCTTGAAAGGTCCACAAATGTACCAGGCTAGAATTAGGAAACTCTTTTCATAGATAGGAAGTATTCTCATTTCCATTGTCCTGTTGGGTTGCATATAGCAGCCAAGATAGTACTGAAGACAGATGGGAAGGTCGTGGTGAGAATTTTTATTTCCAATGCTAAAAGAGCCTGACATGCTCCTTTTGTGACCCCTAACATTCGGTTATTGAAAAATGTTTTGGGCTCGGCATGGTGGATCACACCTGTAATTCTAACATTCTGGGAGACTAAGGTGAATGGATTGCTTGAGCTTAGGAGTTAGAGATCAGCCTGAGCAAGAGCAAGACCCCATCTCTACTAAAAATATAAAAACTAACCAGGCGTGGTGGTGCATGCTTGTAGTCCCAGCTACTTGGGAGGCTGAGGCAAGAGAGTTTGAGTTTGTATGAGCTATGATGATGCCACAGAACTCTACTCAGGGCATAAAGTGAGACTCTGTCTCAAAAAAAAGTAAAATAAAAAAAAAAAATGTTCTGGTAGGATACTGCCTAGTTCTAAAATCTCAACAGATAAGCAGTAAGAACCCCAAACTGGATTTAGTTTCATTGAGTTTAGCTCAGTAATCTGAATAAAAAACAAAATCAACAGTTCTTCCACATATGGAAGAAATGGTAGGAAAGCAGCCTTTTCAGAAATTAACTTTAGGACTCAGAAAAGTGAAAATACAGTAATTTGTGATTTGCTAGTGATGGCCTCCAAAAAGCCTTTAAAATTAAGGGAATTTATTTTGTGAAACACTTGCTTTACTTTTCTTTCTTTCTTTCTTTCTTTTTTTTTTTTTTGAGACAGAGTCTCACTTGGTCAACCTCGGTAGAGTGCTGTGACATCATAGCTCACAGCAACCTCAAACTCTGGGGCTCAAGCGATTGTCTCCCCTCAGCCTCCCAAGTGGCTGGGACTACAGTTGCCTGCCACAATGCCCGGCTATTTTTAGAGACAAGGTCTCGCTCTGGCTCAGGCTGGTGTCCAACCTGTGAGCTCAGGCAATCCACCTACCTCGGCCTCCCCGAGTGCTAGGATTACAGGCATGAGCCACCGTGCTCAACATTTTCTTTTCCATAAACAACCACAACTCTGTTAGGGGCTAATGCCCTACTCATAAAGGTCCAGCTGTCGACCCTTCTCCACTCTTCTAGAATGTGTTCTCTAGGGCTGTTGGTCCTTGGTAAGTGCACATTTTCTAATTCCTTACTTAGAAGGGGGGTGGAGGAAGGGAGTATTAATGGAAGTTAAAGTTTTGAAGCATAATTCATTCTAGGTAACAAGTTATTAGTCAGTATGTTCATTTAGATTTATTAAAAAATACACTTCTCTTCTAGGACCGAGGATATAAGAAACTATTACATAAATGTTAATAACTCTCTCAGAAAATATACGGTGGTACCACACATAAACTAGTAACCAAAACCTACACTGTAAGTGATGAATAATAATAAAAGACTGTAAGAGACCATATGCTAAGGGTGAAAGGAGGGTTACACTGAGTGAGGGCTGTGAGAACTAACAAGGCAACGTAATTGGAAATGGTGTCCCAAAGCCTTCAATGTCTTACGTAGGGACTCCGATTCGTCTGGGTGGCACTGAGCCTTGATGCTATGCTTCTTGTGGAGCCCAACCAAATGCTGACATATTTCATTCTCTCATACAAATAAAAGACTAATTTTATAGGTGGAAAATGGCTCTTCTGTCTACATAGTCTAATATAAAAACCATGAGTGTGTCTTCATGAAAAATAATCTGACCACTGAGCTAAGCCTGAGCAACTGTTTGTCAGCCTTTCCAATAGTACTTGTTTTCTATTTCTTCTTAATTCCTTCCAAACACTCATTAGCGCCGAAGGCATAAAAACTTATGGGATGAAAATTTAAATTTGAAATTTATATTCACTAACTTAATTGTTCTGCAATTGGTCAGGAACATGGTTGGGAAAGGCTGTCAGTGTTCAATTTTAGCAATAAATTACTTTGACACAATCATCCCTGTGATGTACTTTGGGGACCGTTTTTAGACCAAAAGAATGATCAGAGGGGGAATTTTAGGTACTGTGGAAGGAAGAGGATAGTCATCATCATCATTTTCTAACCATTGTTCCTGAGTTCACTGTTGTATTTTATAGATGGATTCATGTATTCCTCACAATGACTCTATGAAGTCAGTACTATTGTCTCCATTTCACACAGGGAGAAACAGTGGAACAGAGAGTTGGTAGTCTGCAGCTGGTGATTGGCAGAGCCACTCTGGAGTCAGCATTGTCAGCCGAGATGCCTGCACCTCTCAGGGAGATTACTGACCACCCTTAGAGTTGAGGCCTAATCTCAGAGTTCACCTAGAGGAGCTGGGCTTAGAGAAGTCTGCTCTGGAGATTTGTGAGGTCTGTTACCTAAGAGCAATCAGAAAAGCCTGAGAAGGAAGAGCTTTCTCCTGAGCTCACAAACAGTAGAAGCAACATGGTATTAACACATTTTCAGACAAGTACACAATTGGTCAAGTTGAACAATATCTATTCTGATTCTTACCTGACACCTTCCTCTTCCCTTAAGGATATTACACCAGATTGAAGCAAAACTTGTTCTTTTAAGGGCCTCAGTTTCTTTTGGAGTTAGTTGGGGTGTGCAAATGTGGGCCCTCCTATGGGAAAGAAGAAGTAAACATGGTTGGAGGGTAGACCTGGTAATAGATTTGGAAGGGGGAACTTCTGATCCCTCTTGTCAAACTGGCAACTCTGGGAGGGCCCTTTTTGCTCTCTCCTGCCTTCCTCTATTTCCCCCAATATGCTGATTAGGGCCATATTTACTGGTGTGTGTTATTACTGTTCATTAACATCCAGAAACTATGTTCTATCCTCTCTCACCTACTGCTACCTGCTGAACCAGGCTAGCCTGCCTTGTGCATTCTGATGATGCTTAGACTCAGCAGGGAAACAGGTGGAATGCCCTGATCAGGAGTCCATGCTCAGCCACATTTTTCTCTAAAATAAGCCAGAGCTGCACTGACTAGAAGAGGAGCTTGGGCTCGGCGCCTGTAGCACAGTGGTTACAGCACCAGCCACATATACCAAAGGTGGCAGGTTCAAACCCAGCCCAGACCAGCTAACCAACAACGACAACTGCGACAAAAAATAGCTGGGTGTTGTGGCAGGTGCCTGTAGTCTCAACTACTTGGGAGGCAGAGGCAAGAGAATTGCTTGAGCCCAAGAGTTTGAGGTTGCTGTGAGCTGTGACATTACAGCACTCTACCTAGGGCGACAAAGTGCATAGTGCGACTCTGTCTTAAAAAAAAAAAAAAAAAAAAAAAAAGGGGAACTGATTATGACACTTGCCTAGCTAGTTCTTTTTTCCCATTCAGCTCTTGTTCAGGAGGTGTCTATTCTCTCCTTCAGCAAAGGGCCCTTGAGGACTAGAGTGGGGAGTGATGGGAGCTGTGTCAGAATTCTCCCTGAAACTCTTGTATTAGAGGACAGTGTCAGATAGTACTGCTGCTTTTGGGTTAGCAACTGACTGGTGGTGAGAGGAGAGGAAAAGGGATATAGTCCCCATAGAGCCCAAGACTGGCCTAGCTATACCTTTGTCCATATTGAATCAAGAGCTATAAAATATGTCAGTTTTGCTAATCCAATAATTCCACTGCTGGAGCTGCAACCTGAGGAAATAATTCAGAGGAAGACAAGAGAATTCCAAGGACACTTGGAGTCCAGATCTGAGTTTTTAAATATCATTATTCACTAGAAGGTAGCAGAGCTTCGTGGAGAAATGGATGATTCAGATGTGAGGTGTTATGTGTCAGAAAGAAAAAATGGTGCTTAGGGGAGGAACAGTTTTGGGTAGACAGTGAGTTCTGTTTTAGACTGAGCTGGAGACACTTGGGAGATGTGCAGCCAGCAGTACTCACTGGGCACTACATAGACATGGACGGGGAGGTAATCTAGGTGTTGATACAGATACTAGAAGACGCAGTGCATATGGATAATAGTGTCAAAGAGTTCCTGTGTCATTCTGCACAAGAGTTCTCTCAGATGCTTGGTGGAAATGCAAACTTAATGAGTCCCATCTCAAGGAGGAAGATAACTGCATTGTGAAGATGGTTCCCAAATGATTTTTATAAGTAGACATTAACTTTTAAAATATTTATCTAAGCTCAGCGTCTGTAGCTCAGCGGGTAGGGTGCCAGCCACATACACCAGGGCTGGCAGGTTAGAACCCAGCCTGGGCCTGCCAAACAACAATGACAACTACAACAAAAAAATAGCTGGGTGTTGTGGCGGGTGCCTGTAGTCCCACCTACTTGGGAGGCTGAGGCAAGAGAATCGCTTAAGCCCAACAGTTTGAGGTTGCTGTGAGCTGTGATGCCATAGCACTCTACCAAGGGTGACACAGTGAGATTCTGTCTCCAAAAAAAAAAAAAAAAAGTGAAAATACAGGGAACCATGATGGCAAATTGAAATGAGTTAGACAAGCAAGAATAGTAACAGGAAACTGGGGCCTCCCAGCTAGGAGCAGTGCTTCCAAAGAAGCACCAAAACGTGCCACTGAAAGGAGAGAGAAAATGTAAACAGGTGAGGCATAAACCCGGCATGGTGTGACACACCTGTAACCCCAGCTACTGGAGGTGGGAAGGTCTCAGCTGCAGTGAACTATAATCACACCACTGTACTCCAGCCTAGAGAGACAACAGAGCAGGAGCTTGTCTCTAAAGCAAACAAACAAATACAATGATACTCATATAAATCTGTCTTTTCTAAAGCCTTTCCAAAGGCTAGTAAAAGGATACTAAACTTGGTGCCAAGCAGTAACAGAAGTGAAGTAGTCTGGATATAAAGTGGAGACATGGAAAAACCAATTATGCATTTCACTTTCCTTTTAACCCAACCAGTAAAAACATAAGTGCAAGTGAAATTGTAAATACAATTGATAATCTCAGATGGAGAACAAGGGTAGGGACTTCAGGGAAACAGAGAACACAGGATCACCTGCTGTCCAGCTCTGCACACTTGAACACGGTGTGAGCCAAGAAAACCTATTTATTCACCACCAATTTACTCTTTTCTTTTATTTATTTTTTATTTCAAAATATTAAGGGGGGCGGGTGTGGTGGCTCATGTCTGTAATCCCAGCACTTGGGCAGCCAAGGCAGGTGGATTGCCTGAGCTCCCGAGTTCAAGACCAGCCTGGGCAAGAAATAGCTGGGCAGGGCGGCGCCTGTGGCTCAAGGAGTAGGGTGCCAGCCCCATATAATAGAGGTGGCGGGTTCAAACCCAGCCCGGCCAAAAACTTCAAAAAAAAAAAAAAAAAGAAAGAAAGAAAGAAAAGAAATAGCTAGGCATTGTTGGGGGCACCTGTAGTCCCAGCTACTTTGGAGGCTGAGGCAAGGGAATCGCTTGAGCACAAGAGTTTGAAGTTGCTGTGAGCTATAACGTCACAGCACTGTACCGAGGGTAACAAAATGAAACTCTATCTCCAAAATAAATACATCAATAAATAAAGAGTTCAAGACTAGTCTAAGCAAGAGTGAGACCCCATCTCTACTAAAAATAGAAAAACTGACAGGGCCTTGTGGCTGGTGCCTCTAGTACCAGTTACTTGGGAGGCTGAGGCAAGAGGATCTCTTGAGCCTAAGAGTTTGAGGTTGCTGTGAGCTAAGATGAGGTCATGGCACTCTACCCAGGGTGAGAGAGTGAGACTCTGTTTTAAAAAGAGAGAGGGAGAGAGACAATAAAATTTTTATTGGAAATAAAATGTTTCTTTTTTTGTTGTTTTGTTTTTGAGACAAATTCTCACTGTGTTCCCAGGCTAGAGTGCCATGGCTTCAGCCTAGCTCATAGCAACCTCAAACTCCTGTGTTCAAGCAATTCTCCTGTCTCAACCTTCCAAGTAGCTGGGACTACAGGCCTACACTACCATACCCAGCTAGTTTTTCTATTTTTAGTAGAGATGAGGTCTTGTTCTTGGTCAGGTTGGTCTCCAACTCTTAAGCTCAAGCAATCGTCCTATCTCAGCTTCCCAGAATGCTAGGATTACAGGTGTGAGCCATCACACTCAGCCCTAAGAAAATATTTATAATTATGAAGTGAAAAAAGGTAGGTTACACTGCAGTAGTGTATATGTACAGTAGGATATTAAATTTGATAAATATTGTGTGTATTGGTGTGTATTTGTAAATAACTCAAAATGTGATTTTATGTGGGTTTTATGATCATAGCTGTTTTCATCTTTTTCTTTAAAACATGTATTCTCTGAATCCTGCTCATTTTTTATAACAAATTCGTATGTGTTACTTTTTTTTTTTTTTTTAAGAGACAGAGTCTTGCTTGGGCTGGTCTTGAACTCCTGAGCTCAAGCAATCCACCCATCTTGGCGTCTCAGAGTGCTAGGATTACAGGTGTGAGCCACTGTGCCCAGCTATATGTATTACCTTTATTTTTTTATTTTTATTTTTATTTTTTATTTTTTTTGAGATAGTCTCACTATGTCACCCTTGGTAGAGTGCCGTGATATCACAGCTCATAGCAACCTCAAACTATTGGGCTTAAGCGATTCTCTTGCTTCAGCTTCCCAAGTAGCTGCACTACAGGCACCCACCACAACGCTCAGCTATATTTTTGTTGTTGTAGTTGTCATTGTTGTTTGGCAGGCCCTAACCAGGTTCGAACCCACCAGCCCTGGTGTATGTGGCCAGTGCCCTAACCACTGAGCTACAGGTGCCAAACCTATATGTATTACTCTTAAAGGAAACAAACCCAGCTCGGTGCCAGTAACACAGTGGTTAGGGCGCTGGCCATATACACCTGGGCTGGCGGGTTTGAGCCTGCCTGGGCCTGCTAAACAGCAATGGCAACTACAACCAAAAAATGGTGGAAGGTGTGGCGGGCACCTGTAGTCCCAGCTACCTGGGAGGCTGAGGCAAGGGAGTTGCTTAAGCCCAAGAGTTTGCAATTGCCGTGAGCTGTGACATGACAGCACTCCACTGAGGGCTACATAGTGAGGCTCTGTCTAAAATAAATAAATAAATAAATAAATAAATAAGATAAAAAGTTTAATAAAACAAAAGTTTATTTTGAAAGTACTTAGTCTCTCAGTCTTAACACCCAAGAAGGATGCTCCTGAAAAGCTCTGAGTCCTGTTTAGCAGTAGTGTTGTCAGCTCTTGACTGGAGCTGGATCCGGGAGCCTAGTTATTTTTGTTATTTTTTAAGGTATTAAAAAAAAATTTTGGCTGGGCACAGTGGCTCACACCTGCAATTCTAGCACTCTGGGAGGCTGAGACAGGAGGATTCTTCAGATCAGGAGTTCAAGACCAGCCTAATGAAGAACAAGAGCCGATCTCTACTAAAAATAGAAAAATTAGCTATGCAGTGCCTATAGTCCCAACTACTGGGAAGCTGAGGCAGGAGGACAGCTTGAACTCATGAGTTTGAGGTTGCTGTGAGCTAGGCTGGGATCATGGCACTCTAGTGTGGGCAACAGAGTGAGACTATGTCTCAAACTTTTTTTTTCTTTTTTTTTTTTGGTGCCCATAGCACAGTGGTTACAGCACCAGCCACATGCACCAAGGCTGGCAGGTTCAAACCCAGCCTGGGCCTGCTAAACGACAATGACATCTGCAACAAAAAATAGCCAGGCATTGTGGCAGGCACCTATAGCCCCAGCTATTTGGGAGGCTGAGGCAGAATCACTTAAGACTGAGAGTTTGAGGTTGCTGTGAGCTGTGACACCATGGCACTCTACAGAGGACAACATAGTGAGACTCTTTGTCTCACTAGCTTTAGCAACCTTGTGCTGGTCACCATTGCCAAGAAGTTTACAGGAGTGTGAGACAATGAAAAATTTCCCTGTTCTTGGCCAGGTGCGGTGGCCCATGCCTATAATCCTACCAATCTGGGAGGTCAAGGCAGGTGAATTGCTTGAGCTCACGAGTTGAGACCATCCTGAGCAATAGTGAGAACCCTGTTTCTAGAAAAACTAGCCAGGCATAAGGTGATGCGTGTCTGTAGTTCTAGCTACTCAGGAGGCCAAGTCAGGAGGATTGTTCAAGCCCAAGAGTTCGAGGTTGCTATGAGCGATGATGACACCAGGGCACTCCACTCAGGGTGACAAAGTGAGACTCTGTCTGAAAAAAAAAGAAAGAAAAAAAATTTCCCCCATTCTAAGTTTTGAAAAAGTTTTTTTTTTTTATAATTATAAATGTATACTTTAATACAGACAATGATACAAATAGCATATAAAAGTAACCCAAGACCCAGCAGAGAGCTATTAGTTAAAATGGTACAAATCTCTACTTCAGTTGTTCAAATGTCTTTATAAAAACATTTGTGAAAAAGTTGCTATTCATACAAGTATGTGAGCAATCTTGAACAGTGGTAAATTGGCTGTTTTGCTCATAGTTTGAGAACAGTGACCGTTTCAGGCTTTGCAAGCTAGGCCAACAAATCTCGGAAGGCCTGGAGTGGCTCTTTAAACCTTGTGCTGACTTACATAGCAAAATGGGTTACTTTGTAATGGTGAAGGGAGAAAAAGAATAGGAAAGAAAAGAATGTGTTGGCTTTGTATGCCAGTGGTTTGAGTATGGGATTTTTTTTTTTTTTTTTTTTTTTATTAAAGTGGGATCTTAATGGACGCTCACAGTTGGCTTAGGCAGCCTCTGAAAGCTCCCCTTGTCAGACAGTACCCTAAATAGAAGGACCCATTGTTTTCTAAATCTGAAGTTATCACTCTCCCCTTTATCCTTTCTTGTGGACCTTTTAGTGTTTGCTTAATCAGAATATTTTAATCTCTAATGTGGTGACTCTATGTAATTTATCTCATTAAGCCTCTCTTATTTTCTCCTGTTTACATGACTAATATTATTGTGTTTTATAGAGTTTATACCAACAAGCCACTCCTTTGTCCCATTGTTTCAGCTCCAGGCCAAAAATCAACAATGAAGTTTTATCTTTCCAATCTTGGACCTCACCTACTTGTCATTCAGTTGGTATAGATTGCATGAAGAGCATGTTCCTTTGAAAACAAAGCAAGGATTCATTTTTATGACCTAAAAACAAACAATTACCTTTCTCAAAGGTCCTGGTCATCTCTTTTTATGAGTGTAGACTGGCAAAGACTCACCTTAGGAAAGGAAAAAAAGCACATAACTTCCTTGTGGGCTGAAAGCCCAAAGTCCCCTAGCAATAACGCCCTGCTCTCTTACATTTCTTTCATAGTACTGTACGTAGAGTATCCCAGAAGCAGAGACTCTGAGCACTGGAGGGCACTTGGTGAGGTTATCTCCTCCAAATCCCTGTCTTTCAGCAAGGCCACACCCAAGCCAGACTGAGCCAGACAGAGGAGAATCAATCTCTTTTAAACCGTATGAACCAGAGCATTCTCTGAAACAGTCACGTATTTGAAATATCATGTTAGAAGTTTCCTTTTTAAAAAATTCAGCCTAATAAAAGCTTTACTTGTCATTTCTTCAGTTATTCCTTATCTTTCCAGACTGAAAATAACCAGTTACCATCTACAGAATCAACAATGTAATAAGCAATAACTTCCTGTAAGGCAATGATTCTCATGTGTTAGCATGTATCAAAATCACCCAGAGGGCTTATTAAAACACAGATTTCTAGACCCTATGCTCAGCGTTTCAGATTCCAGAGATCCCAGAAGGGCTTTTATTTTATTTAATTTTAATTTTATTTTATTTTGAGACAGTGTTTCTCTTGCTGCTCCTAGGTAGAGTACAGTGTTGTCATCATAGTTCACTGCCACCTCAACCTCCTGGGCTCAAACCATCTTTCTGCCACAGCCTCCTGAGTAGCTGGGACTATAGGTGCCTGCCACAATGCCCAGCTAATTCTTGTTTTAGTAAAAATGGGGTCTCAGCTCATGCTCAAGTTAGTGTCAAACTCCTGACCTCAAGTGATCTCCCACCTCCACCTCCCAAAGTGCGAGGATTACAGGCATAATACACTGCCCTGGGCCCAGAAAGGGCTTTAAAATTTGTATTTCTCTCATATTTCCTGGTGGTGCTGATGCTATTGGACTAGGGACTGCACTTTGAGAACCACTATTGTAAGGCCCAGTGCTAGGGACTCGAAAGGATAAAAATAGGAGGATACTTAAGAGCAGAAACAAGTGACGTTAATAAGTTAAACAAGTTGACTTCTGTATGAAAAGTGCCAAATGCCTGTCAGTTAAATTCTTTGCTGTCACAGAGCTCACAAGCTCAGAGTGCAGTGCAGGAGGCTGGCAAACAGTGGTTTAGGGTGTTAGCCGTTAACACAGGGAACTGAGTGAGCACAGAAGAGGAACACAGGGAACTGAGTGAGCACAGAAGAGGAACATGGTGTTCAGGCTTGAGGAGCACACAGCCAGGGGCAGTGTCCTTCAGAACTGGGAGCCCAGGGTCCCTTCTGAGTGGATTCTTACAGAAGAGAAGGTGTCCAGACAAAAGGGCAGGACCAGGCACGTGCTTTTCCAGCTGAAAGAACAGCATGAAGCTAAGGAGGGCACGTGGGGTGCTCGCAGAGCGGAAAGCTGTGCACCCTTCCCAAGGTGGAAAGTGCAAGTGAGAGTGTAAAGCTGAGTTGGGAAGGTGGGCAGAGAGAGCATCAGAGCTGGTTGGGGGAGTCTGAGTGATATTCTGAAGAGTATTACTTGACATAGAATATCAAGGAAGGTTTAATAGGACTGTGTACAAGAGGAGGTCAGAAATGAAAAGAAGACAGAATGCAGTGCTCCCCACTCCTGTAGGTCCTTCTCTGGAGTGCTTCTTGCCTGGGTTTATCCTGGTTTACTTCTAGTGTCAAGGCCTTGCCAACCTCCCAACTTTGGCACAAAATTCTCTTTCCTTTTATTTTATTATCTTTCTTTCTTTATTTTTTTATTTTGAGATAGAGCCTCAAGCTATCGCCCTGGGTAGAGTACCATGGCATCACAGCTCACAACAACCTCCAACTCCTGGGCTCAAGCGATTCTCCTGCCTCCGCCTCCCAAGTAGCTGGGACTACAGGCACCTGCCACAACACCCAGATATTTTTTGGTTGCTGCTGTTATTGTTTGGCGGCCTGAGCTGGATTCCAACCAGCCAGCTCAGGTGTATGTGGCTGGTGCCTTAGCTGCTTCAGCCACAGGTGCTGAGCCTATTATCGTTTTTTTTTTTTTTTTTTTTTTTTTTTTTGAGACAGAGTCTCACTTTGTCATCCTCAGTAAAGTGCTGTGACATCCTAGCTCACAGCAACCTCAAACTCTATTGCCTCAGCCTCCTAAGTAGCTGGGACAACAGACACCTGCCGCAACACCCAGCTATTTTTTTGAGACAAGGTCTCCCTCTTGCTCAGGCTGGTCTCGAACTCCTGAATTCAAGCAATGCACCCACCTCTGCCTCCCAGAGTGCTAGGATTACAGGTGTGAGCCACCACGCCAGGCCCTCTCTTTTCTTTTAATTTAATTAAATGATTTTAAAATTTCATAAAGGGAAATTTGTAAAAATACTAGACAAACAAAGTCAAAATCAACAAAGAATACAGAAGTTGGTTCTGGAAATACACAGACTAGGCTTCTAGCTCCATCTTCTACAAGCCGTACAGCCTTGAGCATGTTGCTTAGCTCCTTGTGCCACCGTCTCTATATTTAAATAGATATCTAATTCCTCAAAATCCACAAGATCTCACATGGTCCACTCTACCTGCCTCTCTTGGCCTGAGCTTACACCCACTGACCCTTACTCTTTTTGCTACAACTACATAAACCTCCTTTCAAACTATATTTGTCCTGTTCCCATCTGTCCTGGGGCCTTTGCACACATTTCCTTCTCAGATAGTCTTGCCAGTCACTTCATTAATCAACTGCTAAGTATAAATCTAAGGTCAATAACCTCAGGGAAATCTGATCTCTCTGCATAGGTAAAATTCCTTTCATTATAGCCTTTTCTAGTATCAGGAATTTTTAATTCACAGCACTTAATGGTTTTGTTTTTGTGTTAAGTATTTCCTTTAAGTTTATTTCTTCTATTAGAACAGGGGTCAGAAAATCTTAGCCTGCTTGGGCCTAAAGCTTATTTTTCATAAAAGTTTTATTAGAACACTACTGCACCTGCTTTGTTACACACTGTCTGTGGCTGCTTTTGTACTACTGTGGCAGACTAGTTGCAGCAGAGACCTTATGGCCCACAAAACCTAAAATATTCATGATCTGGTCTTTTACAGAAAAAAATTACCAATCCCTATATAATCTCCAAGACAGCAGGTACAAGGTCTGTTTTTGTTTACGTGCTTATCTTCAGCATCTACCACAGTGTCTGCCACGTAGAAGATGTACAATATTTATTCTTTAATTTTTTAAAAATATTTATTCTTTGAAAAAAGAATGTGAATAAGATTATTTTACTAGAGACTTGAAAGGGTTATATAAAATAATGTATTATTGGCCAGGTGTGGTGGCTCTCACCTGTAATCCTAGCACTCTGGGAGGCCAAGACTGGAGGATGCCTTGAGCTCAGGAGATGAGATCAGCCTAAGGAATAGCAAGACCCTATCTCTATATTAAAAAAAAATAATAATAATAAATAAATAAATAAATAAATAAATAAATAAATACAAAAACTAGCCAGGCACTGTGACAGGCACCTGTAGATCCAGCTATTTGGGAGGCTGAGGCAGGAGGGTTACCCAAACCCAGGAGTTTGAGGTTGCTGTGAGCTAAGCTGACCCCCTGACACTCTAGCCTGGGCAAGAGAGTGAGACTCTGTCTCAAGAAAAAAAAAAAGTATATTTTATTTTACTTTTATTATTATTATTATTGTATGGAGATAAATTCTCACTTTGTCAGCCTCAGCAGAGTGTTGTGGTGTGATCATAGCTCACAACAACCTCAAACTCTTGGGCTCACGAGATCCACTTCTCTCAGCCCCCGAGTAGCTGGGACTACAGGTGCCCACCACAACGGCCAGCTATTTTTAAACATGAGATTTCACTCTTGTTCAGGCTGGTCTCGAACTCCTGAGCTCAAGGAATCCACCTGCTTCGGCCTCCCAGAATTCTAGGATTAAAGGCGAGCGCCACCACACCCGGCCTAAAAATGTATTAACTTAAACACCCTGCAACATATGCCTGGAACATAGTAGGTGGTTGATAAACTTTAGTAGTTGTTATTATTCTCAGTCTGTGCTTTTTAGTCCACTCTCTGACCTGGATCCTTGCTGTTCTTGGGCTCTAGGCGGAGGTACATTTCTGTCCTCTAAGTCTTGTCCTTTGGCCTTGGCCTCCTGGATGAGAGAGGGATTCCAGGACTCTTTCCTTGGACTCAGATTCTTAGTAATGTTTTCTCCATCCTGCATAGAGATTTCCTTCTATATTTTTCTGGCTATTTGAAGCATGTTATTCATAAGCCTTGTCATAGTCTTAGGGCGATGCCTCTTTAACCTATCCCTGGGGCTTAGAATCACTAGGGTCATCTAAAGATATGATCTGTCTTATTTTACAACAACCTCCTGCAGGGACAGCAGATAACTGCTTTTCTCCTGGTTGAGCTGGAGAAGCTGGAAGAGGGAGCTCCTGAGGGGAGAATAATGAGCAAAGGCTGGAGGCCTAAGGCTGTGTGGTATCGGAGGCAAGGGAGGGAGGCAGAGAGAGAAGGGATCAAAGCCCAGCGCAGAAGCTGTTCAGCCTGGACTCAACCCAGCTACATGCACGAAGAACCCAATAGATGGGAAGGTGTGACCTGTAGGCCCAGTCTGGACTGCCTCTGGTTTTTATTTTATTTTTACATGAAGAATTTTTTTTTTTTTTTTTTACCTTATTTTAAATATTTGGGGGGAAATATCAAAAGAATATTCTTTTGTGACACACAAAGATTGTAGGAAATTCAAATTTCGGTGTCCATAAATCAAGTCTTACTGAAACACAGCTGTGTTCATTCACTTGTGACTATGGCTGCTTTAGTGTCATAACAGCAGATTTGAGTAGTTGGCAACAGAGACCATAGACCTATAAAGCCTACAATATTTACTGTCCGGCACTTTACAGAAAAAGTTTGCCAACTCTAGAGTTATACTATTAGCTTGATTTGGGACAGTAACTTTGACCTGTGCCCATCAGAACACCTTTTTTGTTCAGTGTTACATGATCTTGGCCATCTCTACCAAGTCACTTCCCAGATGTGGCAAGGACAGGACAGGTTAATTATATTGGTTAATTAGAGGAACTGTTCCTTAAAGAGGTGGGAAGGGATGTGATGAGAGAACACTACAGTGAAGACTGTGGGCTTTGATTCAAATGCTGGCTTTACCTCTTAACAGCAATGGGACCTTGAGCAACTATTTTAACCTTTGTAAGCAGCAGTTTCCATATTATAAAATGTGAATAATTATAGCCGGGTGTTGTGATGGGCACCTGTAGTCCCAGCTACTTGGGAGGCTGAGGCAAGAGAATCACTTAAGCCCAAGAGTTGGAGTTGCTGCGAGCTGTGAAGCCACAGCACTCTACCTAGAGCTACATAGTGAGAACTCTGTCTCAAAAAGAAAATAAATAAATAAAATGTGAATAATTAAACTTCACTTATATAAAAAGTCATTGTGAGGATCACATAAGTTAATGCACAGAACAATGCCTGGTATATAGTACGTACTCAATAAATATTCACTGCTAGTAATTACTATGATTGGATGGAGTATACCAGTGGAAGAGTTGGCCTGGGAGAGGAAAAAGCCATCCACTTAGTGCAGCATGTGGGACAGAGTAAAGCAGCAGGCGGTGGAGATAAACAGACCTGGGTTCAATTCCCTATCTGCTAGTGATTCTGTGGGACCTCTGAGCTTCAGTTTTTCCCTCTTTATGGAACTCAGTTGTCAAAGGGAACCTTTCTGTTTTTGAATTTAAGAAACATTATTTCCTTTGTGGTACCACCTGTCACCATCTCAGGTGAAACACAGGTGGCTTCTGTTTCACCCTGTGCCAGTAGGCCCATCCAAAAAATTCTCTTTTAGCAAGCATTTCACAAGTTCAGCAAATTTATTTGAGATTTTAAGAGTTTTGCTTTTGAGGGTAGGGACATATGGTGTCATATGCACTCATTCTCTAAAACTCCTGCTCACTTGTCGCCTCTGCCCCTCTTCTTTCAGAGTGAGGTGCCCACAGTTCAGTCCTTATTCCATGCACATTTCCTATCCCTCTCCACCACACCCTGTTATCCAAAGAGGCTGATCAAGGCAGTTTCCCTAAAGATGGCTCTTTCCCCAAGAAGAATGCTCCTACTAGCTGCTTAAAGAATATGATTCACTCTGTCCCCTAACAAGCAAAATGTGGATAATGTTGCGTACCACACAGGGAGTTTGTGGGAATTAAATGAGGTAATGTATCTGTCAGCTGCTGGCAAGCAGAAGGCAATCAGGAGATGTTAGTTCCCTCCTCTCAGGATTCTTTTCTTGTGATCTGAAGGAACAAAGAGAGATGCTGAGAGATATATTGAGGTGCGGTGAGGGTAGATAAAGCAGCGGAGAAGGACATCTTCTTGACCATCAACCTCCAGGATGGCAGAAGAGATTATCTGCCAAAAGCAACTAGAAGAGGTGGAGGCTCTCAGGGCGGAAGCCAGACGAGCCTGGTTTATCTTGGAGTCCAGCCAAAAGGGTTTAGTTACTAAAACAGCAGTTCTTCTACATAAATCCTTCAAATTCTTAAAAAATGCTACTAAATCACTCCAGCATCACAAATAATCCTAATTTTATTACTCTGACCTCTAGGGCCAAGGTTTGAGTCCTGCAAGCCTCCCCCATCCCAGTCCTGCAAGGCCCCCCTCTCTTGCCAGGCCCACAGGCCCAGACACACAGCTGCAGGGGTGGGATCCCCAGGGCAGATCAGTAAGGGGCCTGGAAGCCAAATGCTATCGGTTAGCATGAATCTCCACCTGCATGCAGGGATGTTTTCCAAGCCCTTTGAAAGTTGGGCTCTTTTTAGTACTCTTTCCTTAGGTATTGGACTCCGAAGGGAAGTTTATAAGCAAGGTTCTACGTGCGCAGGCGTGGGGATTTGGGAATTCTGGTATGTGTCTGTTCGGATTTGTCTGAGCTCCTGTTTGTGTTAGTTATCTTTTCTTTCTTTCTTTATAAACCACAGAAGTTTTTTCTAAACTTTCACCAAAAGAGATGATGATGGCTCTTTCATTTTACAGTGAACCAAGGATGTTTCTCCTCAGTGTTATAAGAATGAATTTCTTGGCTCGGTGCCTATAGCACAGTGGTGAGGGTGCCAGTCATGTACACCAAAGGTGGTGGGTTCGAACCCAGCCCCAGACAGCTAAATAGCAATGGCAACTGCAACAAAAAAATAGCCGGGTGTTGTGGCTGATGCCTGTAGTCCCAGCTACTTGGGAGGCTGAGGCAAGAGAATCGCTTAAGCCCAAGAGTTTGAGGTTGCTGTGATACCATGGCATTCTACCAAGGGTGACATAGTGAGATTCTGTCTCAAAAAAAAAAAAAAAAAGAATGAATCTTTTTTGATTACTCTATATCAAATTGTTTTCTTTTCTTTAAGAGGCCGTTATCTACCCTTCCCAGCTGACCCCTTCTGTATCTTTCTACCTTTTTTTTTTTTTTTTTTAATTTTAAAGATGAGATCTTGCTGTGTTGCCTAGGCTGGAGTACAATGCCTACTCATAGGCATGATCATTCACATCACAGCCTCAAATTCCTGAGCTCAAGCAATCCTCCTGCCTTGGCCTCCCAGGTAGCTGGGACTACATGCATGTGCCACTGCACCTGGGTCTATATTTTTTTAAACACAAGATTTCTCATAGCTTTTCTTTCCAGAACAAAGATATGTTGAAGAGTAGCAACACCCACCTCTGTTATGTAGCATAATTCTAGGCTAAAAACCACTGAAGGAGCTTAGGAAACATGGGTTTGATCCCCAGTTCCTGTTAGTCTACTGTATATGTTCTGAAAGATTCTTTCTGTATTTAAATGTTTTGGTTTTATGATTGAATTTTTTTCCCCAAGTATAAAAATTGTTTGCATTCATGTATAAGTGGAAGACACCAAAATGTATAAAGAAATGTAAACAAAACCATGTGTAAGATCCCTCTACACTCAAAAACCCCACTGTTAACATCTTGATGGATTTCTCTAGAGTTTTGTTTTCTCTGAAATGCAGTTAGATAGTTACCAAATGTGATCCAATTATAGACACAGTTTTGAAGCCAGGATTTCTATTTACATTTATTTCATAACATTTCCTAATCATTAAAAATTCTTGAAAAGCATATTGCTGTCATAATTTATTTAATCATTCTCAGATTGTCCACACTGAGGCTGTGACCAGTTCTTCACTGTATAAATATTGCTGCAGTGAGCTTCTTTGTATTTGTACCTGGTATTTGCATATCTAAAAATTTGCTTAGAAGGTATTCCTAGAAATAGGATTTCTTGTAAAATAGGATTCTGGAATCTCACTTCAGTCTTCACTATTAAGGCAGCTCAGGGTGTTTCATCTTGGATATGGTAATAAACTATTTAGTAAAAAAAAAAAAAACAACAGTAGGGTGGTGCCTGTGGCTCAAAGGGATAGGGCGCCAGTCCCATATGCTGGAGGTGGTGGGTTCAAACCCAGCCTCGGCCAAAAACCACACACACACAAAAAAAAAAAAACAGTAAAAAGCTTGGTGATTTTTGCCTTGTGAGGTGGTCTCCCAGCATACAACTAGAGAACAATACAATGTAATGATGTTGCATTGTAATTATGACTTTGAGAAGGTGATAATAATGATCATAAGAGCTAACATACATTGGGTGGTTAACATGTGCTACATCTTGTTTTGTTTTGTTTTGTTTTTCTGGGACAGGGTCTTGATCCGTTACCTGGGCTTAAAGTACAGTGGCATCGTTATATTTCACTGCAACCTCAAACTCCTAGGCTGAAGAGAGCCTCCTGCCTCAGCTTCCTGAGTAGCTGGGTCTACAGGTCCCTGCTGCCATATCTGACTGATTTTTCTATTTTTAGTAGAGATGAGCTCTTGCCATATTGCCCAGGCTGGTCTCTGATACCTGGCCTCAGGTGATCCTCCTGCTATGGTTTCCCAAATTGCTAGGATTACAGGCATGAAACACCATACTCAGTCACTAAGCCCTGTTTTCAGGTATTAACTCCTTTATTCTAACAACTCTAGGATGTAGATACTATTTTATTCCCATTTTTGGATGGGGAAGCTGAGGCCCAGAGGTGACTTATTCATGGTAAGTGGCTAAGCCAAGATTCAAGACCAAGAATTCTGGCTACCAGCTCATGCCCTTAACCACACCATGATCCTGTCTGGAGATAATCAGGTGGGGAGCGTCCTCACCTCCCACTTGCTGGGGTGCACTGCTCGGGGCTGCCTAAACTGGAGGAGGGTGCCCCCTCCTCTCTGCTGAGGGCCTGCCCTCCTCCACATTGGCTCCTTTTTCCTTTTTACAAGCTGGGCCCCTATCTAAGTTTGGACAGGACAGAAGCCAAAAACACTTGATTCTGTATCTGGAAGGGAAAAGGAATATGTTTCAGGCTGTTCTCAGGAAGCTGCTTATTCAGGAAGGGAGGACGGAAGGAGGAAATGAATGAAAAACACTTTCTCGGGGCTTTGGTGTTTCATTTTAATTTTTTGACAATTGTTAGAACATTAGGCTTGCCTAATTTGAAGTCGTATTCCTTTATATTTTTCACAAATTCCATTTTAAGAGGTTCTCAACTCATCTGTTGGTGCAGTGCCAGTCTTGAGCTATAAACCAGGAGTTATTAGAGACCACAGTGACTATGGATTCTGAAGGAGGTAACTAATCATTTTTGATACTGTCCACTGCAGATTGCCTTGTTTACAAATGACCTCCTAACAGCTGTTCAGCTTGGATGGTTCCACACGCAGCTCACTGTGCAGAGAGTACTCCTTGGGACTGAAGTTCTGATTAATAGCCATTTTCTTTTGTACCACCTCCTTGTGTTGACTTAAAACAATACCAGTGTTACAGAAGGCTATATGGGTGTTTCTGTTTAGGTCAGGTGGACTGGTGCCTCTGTGAAACAACACAACACCCACAACAGAAAACAAACACAGCAGCAGATCCACCCTGCTTCCCTTCTTACTTTGGTGGGTTCCTCTGAAGAAAACCCCCCCAGAGGATGTGCCTCTGTTCATGCAAATTTCCAACAGTGCCACAAGTGATCTCAGGAAGAAACGCATCCCAGATGCTGCTGTCAGAGGTCCTCAGATGGGCTGAGATCTTTGCAGTGGGGGATGCTGTCCTGCCACAAAGGTGCTATATATATATATATATTTTTTTTTTTTTTAATTTTTTTTTTTTTTTTTAAATTTAGAGACAGAGTCTCACTATGTCACCCTGGGTAGAGTGCTGTGCCATCACAGCTCACAGCAACTTCCAACTCTTGGACTTTAGCGATTCTTTTGTCTCAGCCTCCCACAACTTCCAACTCTTGGACTTAAGCAATTCTCTTGCCTCAGCCTCCCAGGTAGCTGGGACTACAGTCACCCACCACAACACCTGGCTATTTTTTTGTTGTTGTTGCAGTTGTCATTGTGCAGTTGTTATTGTTGTTTTAGCTGGCCCGTGCTGGGTTTGAACCCACTAGCCTCAGTGTATGTGGCCGGCAACCTACCCACTGTGCTAAGGGGGCCACCACACAATTGTGCTTTAAGTGTGTGCTCTTCCCTGACCTGAGTACAGCACTTGCCTACAGAAGTGCAGGGTCAACAAATTCTGAACTCAAATGCATTCCGTCCTGTTAGAATGGATGGCGTGGTGGGCAGTAGGAACAGGGATGCTTTCTTCTTTGATTTTGAGGTAGTCTAATAGCAACAATAATGATGGCAATAATTATTGATATTTATGGCTGGGCATGGTGGCTCACACCTATAATCCTAATACTCTGGGAGGCTGAGGTGGGAGGCTCCCTTGAGCTCAGGAGTTCAAGACCTGCCTGAGCAAGAGCAGGATGCTGTCTCATAAAAAATAGAAAACATTAGCTGAGTGTGGTGGTGGATCCCTGAAGTCCTGGCTACTAAGAAAGCTTAGGCAGGAGGACCCCTTGAGCCCAGAAGTTTGAGGTTGTAGTGATCTCTGATGAGGCTTTGGAACTCTAGCCCAGACAACAGAGTGAGACTCTGTCTCACAAAAAACCACACCTGCTAACATGTATGAAGTATTCACCATGGGCCAGGCTCTGTTTCCAAAAAGCACTTCACATGCATTATTTGTTTAATTCTCACAACATTTTTATAAAGTAGGTATTTTTAGTTTTTATATTTTGCAGATAAGAATACTGAGGTTAGGGCAGCGCCTGTGGCTCAAATGAGTAGGATGCCGGTCCTATATGCCAGAGGTGGTGGGTTCAAACCCAACCCTGGCCAAAAACTGCCCCCCCCCCAAAAAAAAAGAATACTGAGGTTAAATCACTTTTCCAAGGTCATAAAGCTAGAGTGTAGTAAGTAGGATGTGACTCAACAGTCTGACTCCAGAGCCGTTCACCACTCCACTGTCTCTTAAATGGAGTATTTTAGGAAGCTAATTTTCCTTGAGTACTATATCTATATAGCATACTAAAGAAATGTTATGATGGAGTTTGTACCCTAACAAACATGTATGTTTACAGAAGTTATTGTTTGTATTATTAAATCATGTATAGAGCATATATACCTATATCCATTTCTATAGACTAATCAGCAACATGTGATAGTGGGGCTACTTTGAACAATTTTCTATAATCAGAGAAGTATTTTTAAATATTTATTGAAGGATAATATGCATAGAGAAAGGAGTACTTGAGTGTACAGTTTCATGAATTTTCACAAACTGGAAAAGACTCATGCACTAACTTCCCAGCACAGAAACAAAACATTTCCAGCTCCCAAGCAGCCCCATCAGATCCAGTCCCTCTCTCCCCTGAGGGTAACCTCCATTCTGACACCTGACGCCAAAGATAACTTAGCAAAATGAAATGTTTAATGTGGGGAAATTGTCAAAGTTCATGAAGAAGCTGCAGCTTCTCCGAGTGCCTCTGTGATCTCTAGTTGATCCAGTTACTCAGAGACTAAGAAAAAGAGAGAGAGAGAAAGAGAGTTTACTCATTGAATTCAGTCTCCTCGGAGGTTTACATCCTTCCCATCCATTGCCTTTATTGTAGAGACCCAGAAGCACCTGCCAAATGAGAACAAGACTGGGACAGGGAGGGGGCTGATGTTTGCTCATCTGCACGTGTTTGTGAACAAAAGGCAGTTTGGGTATGTTGCCGTGTCTGGAAGCCTCTGAGTCCCCCTCTGAGAATTCCCATAGGGAGTTGGGCAGTGGGAGAGGCTGTGAGTTGATGAACATCAAAGTTATTTGGGCTGGGTGAGGTGGCTCACACCTGTAATCTTATCACTCTGGGAGGCCAAGGTGGGTGGATTGCCCTGAATGGGTTGGAGACCAGCCTGAGCCAGAGCGAGACCCCCATCTTTAAAAAAAAAAAAAAAAAAAGCCAGGCATTGTGGCAGGTGCCTGTAGTCTCAGCTACTTGGGAGGCTGAGGCAAGAGAATTGCTTGAGCTCAAGAGTTTGAGGTTGTTGTGAGCTATGATGCCACAGCACTCTACTGAGGGCAACAAAGTGAGACTGTATCTCAAAAAAAAAAAAAAAAAAGTTATTCATAGGTAGTCTCACAGAGTTCTACTCAGAAAGCACCATTTTAAAGATGACTAGTCTCTTGGGTTCTAGAACCCACCTGATGTTTTACTTTAGCGTATAAGTTGGCAAGGATCAAGTTCAAATCTCTTCTTGTTCCTAATAAAAGGTTTCTGGTTATCTTATTTTCTTCTTTTCTTTTCTTTTTTTGAGACAGAACCTCAAGCTGTCACCCTGGGTAGAGTGCGTGGCATCACAGCTCACAGCAACCTCCAACTCCTGGGCTTAAGTGATTCTCTTGCCTCAGCCTTCCAAGTAGCTGGGACTACAGACAACTGCCACAATGCCCAGCTATTTTATGATTATAGTTGTCATTGTTTGTTTGGCAGGCCCTGGCTGGATTCCAACCCACCAGTTCTGGGTTGTCACCTTCGCCGTTTGAGCGATGCACTGAGCCAGGTCATGTTCTTTTTCTTTCTTTCTTTCTTTCTTTCTTTTTTTTTTTTTTTTTTTTGTAAAGACAGAGTCTCACTTTATCGCTCTCAGTAGAGTGCCATGGCATCACACAGCTTACAGCAACCTCCAACTCCTGGGCTTAAGTGATTCTCTTGCCTCAGCCTCTCGAGTAGCTGGGACTACAGGTGCCAGCCACAACACCTGGCTATTTTTTTGTTGCAGTTCAGCTGGGGCCAGGTTTGAACCCACCACCCTCAGTGTATGGGGCCGGCGCCTTACCGATTGAGCCACAGGCGCCAACTGGATCATCTTATTTTCAAATGTCATTTGTAAGCATATCCTTTCTTGCATGATAAATGAGATTTTACCCTCTAACTGAACCCTTCGTATTCTCTTAATAAATAATCCAGATTGTCAGCATCCAAAATACTCCAGGGCTGTAAAATAGGTACTGTGTTAACTTCTTCAGGCCTCCAAGGTGCTATTAAAAATATTATCATGGGGGGGAGGGAAGAGCAGACAGAGAGCGAAGGAGGAGGGGGTGAGGGAAAGGAAAAAAAATAAAATAAAAATGTTATTGTTTCACCGGGTGCAGTAGCTCATGCTTGTAATCCTATAATTCTGGAAGGCTGAGGCAGGTGGATTGCTTGAGCTCACTAAGTTCAAGACCAATCTGAGTAAGAGTGATAACCCATCTCTACCAAAAACAGAAAAACTATCTGGGCGTTATGGTGAGCATGTGTAGTTCCAACTACACCGGAAGCTGAGGCAAGAGGATCACTTGAGCCCAAGAGTTTGAGGTTTCTGTGAGCTATAATGACACTTTGGAACTCTACCCAAGGAAATAGAGTAAGACCCTGTCTTAGACAAAAAAAAAGAAAGAAAGAAAGAAAGAAATGTTATTACTTCATATCTATCTCATAATAGAAGTTTAAACCTTAGTGACACCCTTTCTCTCAGTGGTGTGTGCACATGGAGGCGAAGGCTCAAGGAGGGTTGGTGAACTTTATTTGGACACTATGTTAATCCTTTCAGTAAAGCTAAAATACAAGTCTTTAGTCTCATAAACTGTAAAGCCTAAAAGATACTGAATCTTCCAGAATGAATCAGTAGCTAAGACACTGTTAGTAGATGCAATAATTTAATCATTGCTGGAAGGATGAAATCCTGGCACATGTTGGTAAAAATGGGTACATTCAACGCTCAGTTTTGCTTTTGTTTTTGTTTTTGTTTTTGCTTTTTTTTTGAGACAGCTAATTTTTCTATTTTTTGTAGAGATGGGCATCTCACTATGTTGCCCATGCAGATCTCAAACTCATAGCTTTACCTCGGCCTCCCAGAGTGCTAGGATTATAGGCATGAGCCACCATGCCCAGACTAATGGTTATTTTATGACAACATTTCCAATATTGTACCAACATGAATGTTAACCTAGCATCCGCCAATTAAATGTATATCTGATTACATAGAGAAAACTACAAGTTGTTATTTGTTACCACTGATAGTTACTGAAGTTTGTGCTAACATCTTGAATTCATAGGTTCAGTCTATTATTTGAAATATGAGTAGAAAGATGATATTCTCAATGGCTAGTTTTTGAAATATACCTATAATAAGTGATTATGCATGAATCTATGGGCAGCATAAATAGTAAGTTTACTTCGGATCCTGTACTAATCGTGTTCTGGTAAATGCTTAACAACTGGCTCTCTAAGGGAAGGAAAAAACACTGATTTGTCCCATTTGCCAAGTTCTATAGTATAAATATTCCTACTGGGGCTGATTTTAGGCTACCAATGTGGTGGTATGAAATGCAAAATTGGGAGAAGATATGTGCAGCTAGCTTTGTGAGCTATCTAGGCCAATCCTCCACAATACTGCTTACAATGTCTGGAAAATGACTTGGGTGATGCCTGATTAAATCTTGTTATGATACTAGAGGAAATAAGGGCAAATTTTATTGGCAAGGTCTAAGACAGAGACATGTGATATACATTGAATCTCCATTCACTCCCCCACAATTTTAATTCCTTGTAGAAACAGGGTCTCAATATATTACCCAACCTGGTCTCAAACTTCTGGCCTCAAGCAATCCTCCTGCTTTGGCCCCTCAAAGTAGCTGAGATAACAGGCTTGAGCCACTGTGTCCAGCCACTCCCTCAAAATTCTCATTGGCCAATGAATTGGTAGTGGAAACATTTAAAAGTTGATTTGTGGCCAGACTTGGTGGCTCATGCCTATAATCCTAGCACTCTGGGAGGCCAAGACAGGTGGATCATCTAAGCCAGGTCCTCAAACTTTTTAAACAGGGGGCCAGTTCACTGTCCTTCAGACCATTGGAGGGTTGGACTATAGTTAAAAAAAAAAAACAAAACTATGAACAAATTCCTATGCATACTGCACATATCTTATTTTGAAGTAAAAAAAAAACAAAATGGGAACAAATACAATATTTAAAATGAAGAACAAGTAAAGTTCTTATCAGTATTTCAATGGGAACTATGGGTCTGCTTTTGGCTAATGAGATGGTCAATGTCCAGTTCCATATTTGTCACTGCTAGTCATAACAAGTGATGCAAGTGTGCATCAGTTAGTCTAGATCTGGTTGGAGATTTCAGATGTTTCATTTTGGAAAAAAGTCTGCTCTCAGACATAAGTGCTGCCAAAGATGGTTGCCATTTTGAGTGCATGGTTCCTGAGATTAGGATATGTCTCAGAGGGGACAGATGCATAGAAATTAGGGAGGCTGCTTGACTTGAATGCATCTTTCAGAGAGTCACAATTCTGCAGTTCAGCCAGTTCCATTTGGTAAATTGTATCCACATTTTCAATGTCAATATAAAATGGGTTACAGAAAATCTGTATGTCCTGTTCATGGAGAAGAAGGTCTTTAAATCTAAATTGGAATTTCTTTTGCAATTTTTCCAATGAATCCACACATGTTTTATTTGGAAATGCAACCAGTGGATTTTCCACTAACAGATTTTGAGTTGTGGGGAGATGGCAGATATTTTCCTCCTTCACTTGTTTGATCAGGAGGCCTAATTTTACTTCATATGCTTTCACATGTGATTGCATATCACAGATGAGCGTCCCCTTTCCTTGAAGTTGCACATTGAAACTGTTGAGTAGCTCTGTTACATCTATCAGAAAGGCAAGGTGCCATTTCCATTCTGCATCATTGAGCTCTGGTACTTCTTTGTTTTTTGAAAGCAGAAAAGCTGTAATGTGTGGAAGTAAGTCATAGAAATGTTTCAAAACTCTCCCTTGACTCAGCCAATAAACTTCTGTGTGGTAAGGAACATCTTCACAGGCAACTTTTAGCTCAGACAGAAATTCCTGAAATTGTCTGTGGTTCATTGTATTACCTCTAATGAAGGTAACACAAGATACCACAGTTTTCATAACATAACTTCAGTGATTTACCACACAGTGCTTGTTGGTGGATGAGGCAGTGTATGGCTATTGGATGAGAATGGTTATGTTTGTCCATCTCTTGGTTAATGTGAGCAATTACTCCTTTCTTAGACCCCACCATGCTAGGAGCACCATCAGTTGTCACATTGGCTAGTTTAGCCTAGTCCAGCTCCAAACTATTCACAGTTTGTCAAACCTTTTCATAGATATCCTCTCCTTTAGTTGTTCCTTTGATGCTTGCAGTGCAGCAAGCTCTTCTGTGACTTTGAAATAGTCAAGTCATTCATCCCATGAATAAAAATTAGAAGTTGTGCAGAATCAGGAACATCATTACTTTCATTGAATGCCAAGGAAAAATAGGAAAGTTTTTTTGTGGAGTTTTACAAATGCTGATGCAAATTTTCTCCCATTTCTTCAATCCTTCATGTAATTGTTGGTCCTGAAAGACTCACTGTACTAAATAAATTGGCCTTCTCTGGACACATCTCTTTGGCAACATTAGGCATTCTTTAACAAATTCTCCCTCCATGAATGATTTTCCACTGCATGCTATTAGCTTGGCAACTTGAAAACTTGCTTGCAGTGATGAAGTATTTAGCTATTTCTGCTTCACAAAAGTATTTTGCTGAGTTATCAATGTATATTTCAGTTTTAATATTTTATCTTTTCTCACTTCTCTGACCATAATCAGATAAATCATATTTATCTTTATGTTGAGTTTGATAGTGTTGATGCAAATTGTATTCTTTGAACACAGACACTATATTCTGGCATATCAAACACAAAGCTCTTTCCTTGTACTGCACAAAAAAGTAATCATAAATCCACTGTTCTTTGTATATCCTACACTCTGAGTCAATTTTTCTCTTTCTTGATATCATTGTTTTCTAGGGATTCCAAATTGCTATTAGTAAAATACCAATATAAATATACAGCGCTCCAAAAAGAATATACCAGCAATAACTTTGCCCACACAGACATATAGACTGCACTGCCCATCAATGCAGTCTGATCAGTGCCCATCAATGTAGTCTGATCAGTGTCCATCAATGCAGCCTTGCCAGTCCACATCATTTCAGCCTCTCCAATGCCCATATGGTGGAACTCTGCTTATACATCAGACTCACACTGGAGCAGTGTGTGAACAGGCATGATTACAGAACTAGTTCCTCCGCCACCTTTCCAGTTCACACTGCCCTGTGAGAACTGCACTGCCATCTGTGAACTTGCACAGAAATCTGACCGCGTGCGTGAGAAGACCCATGTATTCAGATTCCACTGCAGGAAAAAACAAGGTACATCTGCCTTTTTTCTTCCAAATCTAATGTGAGTTCAGCCATACAAGCAAATAGCTGAACTTGCACTGCAAGTTCACAACAGTGTGAACTGGGGCTTACACAGCATACAACATACAATATCATACACAACTGAATAGCAATCAGAATATAAATGCACTTACTGTCAATTAAATTGGGTTTCCTACTCCTTGGCTATCTACAGAGCCGGATTAAGTTCCCATGGGGCCATAGACAAATTACCAGTTTGGGGCCCCCATGCAATAACACTGAGCACTGACCATTTGCATTAATACTGACCGCTGACCATTTGCGATAACACTGACTGCTGACAATTTGCATTAATATTGAGCACTAACAATTTGCATAAACACTGAGCACTTACAATTATCATTACCACTAAGCACTGACTATTTGCATTACCTCTGAGCTCTGACCATTTGCATTACCTCTGAGCACAGACAATTTGCATTAGCACTGAGTGCTGACTATTTGAGTTATCACTGTGATGTAAGACCCCAGAAACTACCCCCAACCAACTAAGTAACTTAAAAAAAAAAAAAAGGCTCTCCTAACTTCAAAAAAAGACTCTTCTAACTTAAAAAAAGGCGCCCCCCCTTTGCAAAAAAAAGACCTCCTAACTTCAGAAAAAAAAGGCCCCCATTAACCGCAAAAAAACAGGCCCTACTAACTGCAAAATAAAAGAAAAATAGACCTCCTAACTTAAAAAAATAAATAAATAAATCCTAACTTGTTCTTACCTCAGTCCTTAGGCAGCCAGGTGACTCCTCTGATTACACCAGAGACTGAGAGGAGGAGTTGAGAGACAGGGAGAAGGAGGAGCAGGGAGAGTCAGAGAGAAGGAGCAGAGTCAGAGAGTTGGCACACACTCCACATATGCGCACTGCAGCCTGGGATGAGTTGGCTGCTAAGCAGGACAGGCAGCTGTGGCAAAAACACCCAGCGGGCCAGATAAATGTCCTTGGCGGGCCACATGTGGCCTGTGGGCCATAGTTTGAGGACCCCTGATATAGAGTACAGAAACATCTCACCCATATTCTATCACCTTATCTACCTTTATAAAGGTAGATAAGGTGAATTTCAGGGGAGAAAAGGATGGTTTTCAAATATATGGTGCTGAATTAAATAAGTATCTATATGGGAAAAACAATCTTAGATCCCTTATAAATAATTAATTTATGATAGATAAAATGTTTAAATATGAAAGTCAAAAGGTTTTAGAAGAACACAGAAAAGTATCTTTAGTACCTTGGGTCAAGTAGTTTTATTAAATAGGATATGAAAAGGATTAACTATAAAATAAATGTTGATATATTAAACTTCTGAAACTTAAAAACTTCTATTCTTTAAAAGATACTTTAAAAGAGAGAAAAGTGAGCTACAGACTGGGAGAAGATATTTCTAATACATACATTCAACAAATGCTCGAATCCAGAATATATAAATAATCTTACAAATCATTAAGTAAAAGACAAATAACCTGATTACAAAATGAACAGAAGAATGAATAGATTATTCATAAAATTGACTTCACAAAAACCAATAAAGGCATCAAAATTATGTTCAACATTATTACACGTCAAGGAAATGCAAAGTAAAACCACATTTCCATACAATGGCCACATTAAAAGACTGATTCACATGCAAACTAGGATATGGGGCAACTGGAACTTAGATGTGCTCTGGTGGGAGTGTAAATTAGTACAGCATCATTGGAAAACTATTTTGCAGTATTTCAGCATATGAGGTAGGATACTTAAGTTCACGAACTCATCCTTTGAAGGTGACTATAGTGAAAATCAGCCATTAATTATCTAGTGCTTTTTCTAGGATGAGTTATCAAACTTAATTGTTTGGCCTGTATACTCAAATTTACAATTAAGAAAATCTATTTTTAAAGTAACAAGGAAACACCACTTTATATATAAGACTCCCCCAAAATTAAAAAGCAAGTAACAAATTGCTGGTAGAAATATGAATTATTACCATAGCATGGAATACAACCTGGTAATATTTATTAAATCTAAAAACCTATACTTTGGACCAAGTCCCATGTGGAATTCATGTATAGAAATGAAAGCTCTGTCACTTAATGATATATCTAAAAGTTGTTTAGTGCAACATTGTTTGTATAGGATAAAATTAGAAACAATGCACAAATATAGGAATTATAGATTTAAAAAATTTTGAAAGATATACATCATGCCATTAGTAAATAATCAGTAAATAGTATGCTCTAGAATTAAGTAAGTTGACTTGGATTTGAGTGAAAAATAGAAGATACAGAGACATGGAGATATTTTTGTTACATTTTGGTAAAACAATGGGAAAAATTCTAAATGCATGTATCATAAATCGTATGTTATGCATAATTGTCAGCATGTGTGTGTTATCAGAATATGGAGAAAAATGAGAAAAATATGCTAAATTGTTAAAACTAGATAATATGATAATATAGAGGAAAATGAGGGGCAAAATTTTAAACATGAATAACATGGTGACATGGGTGGCTGGGGTTGCTATGTAAAACAAACGTAAGACTGCACAAAAGCTTCCTACAGTATATGATGACCTATATTTAGGCATCTGTATATTTGTGTGTGTGTGTGTGTGTGTGTGTGTGTGTGTGTGTGTGGAGGTTTTCTTGAAACTTGCACTTCCTTATGAAAATTACCAAAGGTTAAACACATATTTCACTACATACATCTTAAGTATTCTTATTTGTTTAGTAAATCTATTGCTAACATTGTTATATGATTGTACATTTTTCTTATTATTTTATTTATAGACTGTAGACACTTTTTTTGTCTATGATCTTCATGTGCCTGCATTTAAATGGCTTCATATTTTGTTTTAGATAATACATCATATTTAATCATTTTTGAAGTAACAAGGAAACACCACTTTACACATAAGACTCCCCCCAAATTAAAAAGCAAGCAACAAATTGCTGGTAGAAATATATTATTATTAATCTTATTAAATATTATTATTTATTTTCTGGATGCTGAATTATTTATATTTAAAAAATAAGAATTATATTAACATTTTTGCCATAATCATCTTTGTCCAGATCCCATTGTTTCCTTTGTTTAAAAAAATCATTTCATTAGTTTAAATTCCTGAGGATACGGTTACTGGGTCAAAGGTGATGAAGACTTTTATGACTCTTGGAACCTATTGCTAGATTTCATCACCAAATAAGAAATCAATGTATGCTAAATGAGTGTCCTTGGTTTTTAAAATTTTACCTCTTTTTATTTTTGGTAATTTAATAGATGTAAAAGGCATTCTTGGTTATTTTAGAAACAAGGTTTTTCTTTTGTTTAGTACTGAGATCATATTGTCATTCCATTTTTGCTGATGCCTTTTAACTATATTTCTCCTTGGGTTTTGGCATTGTCAAATATAAACTGATATTTAAAATGTATTTTTAATATTTTGGAGAACATGTAACAGTTTTGTGAGAAGTAAATGGGTTGAACTTGTGTGAATGGTGTCTCATCTGGAAACCCATGGACACTCAAAAGTGAGAGACTTCATGAGAACACTGGACAACTGAGAAGAGAAGGGAAATCTGCAAAAGAAGTGAAACATATGACAGTTGAGCAGCTGCATTTAGTATTATGACACAATGTATTACCTTTGTCCAGTACTTTTTCATCCCTCAGGTCTCAGTTTAGATGTCACTCCCTCAAAAAGGCTTTCTTAACACATTCACACTGAAACTTCCATGTTTACATAGCTCTCAGGAATGTCTCCATCACTTTCACTGTACATCTTGTTTTGTAATATTATGGTTATTTTTCTCCTCATTATACTTGAGAGCTATAGAGACTGACACCATCACAAAATGGAGTTGATAGTACCTAGCTGGCAGTTAATAAATAATGAATGAGGCAATTAATTTCATACTGGAAATAACTGCTTTAATGAGTATTGTTAATAACTAAGATTATGAAGAAAACTCTGCTAGCAAGAATGAACATGCTTGTTCTTCTATCATCTAAGAAAATTACAAATTTAAGAGAATCTCAAGTAAACATCTGTGTCTACAGATAATATATCAATTAACCTTCAATGAAGGAGTTTCTATTACTTTCTATAGAAGTCCATTCCAATGTGCAACCAGTGAAAAAATTGTAAGTGCTTTTTATTTTATTATTATTATTATTATTATTATATGCAGTTTTTGGCTGGGGCTGGGTTTGAACTCACCATTTCTGGTAGATGGGGCTGGCATCCTACTCCTTTGAGCCATAAGCACCACCTTATAAGTGCTTTTAAAAAGATTTATAAATGACCATGTGATTCTATGAAAAAATTATATAAAGTAAATAATCTGCCATTTTGTAATGTGAAATAATGCCACTGAATAGTTTATTTTTTTCCACATTTTAATGGCTGCCTACCTGACATCCTAGGCCCTGGTAAATAAATTATGAGTAGAAAATTATCACCATGAGATATAACTTGGAACACATTGATTCTATCATCACAAAAAGGATACTAACTGCTCCAATATAAAACCTGTACAAAAACAGTAGTAACATCTACCACTTACATTGTAAATACTTACTATATGCCAGGCATTGTTCTAAGTGAAATGAATTCAATTTTCACAATCACCCTATAAGATATATAACTAAATATGTTGGCATGCCAAGCGACTCTTGTGTTAGCTTTGTTCAATGAGTAAATTAGTCACATAGAACTTAAATGATTATAGGCATATAGCCAGTATAATAGAAGGGCCAATGTTTAGTTATAGATTTCTCAAACATCCTCTAGATCTATTCTCCTTTCAGAAGTCATTTCCAGACATTTTGATTTTATGGACTGGTAGAAATTAAACAAAAAAAGAAAGAGCTAATTTGATGGAAAACTTTGTTCTTATCTAAGTAAGGATAAGACAAGGATACTCATTAGGCATTATCTCCACATGGAAAATAGCAACAGCAACAATAGCAAAAAAGAGAAAAGCCGATAAAAGTAATGAATAGCAATAATATAGTCTGGGAGCTGTGGTTCACACTTGTAATCCTAGCACTCTGGGAGGCTGAAGCAGGTGGACTGCTTGAGCTCATGAGTTCAAGACTAGCCTGAGCAAAAGCAAGACCCTGTCTCTACTAAAAATAGAAAAACTGAAGCATGAGGATTGCTTGAGCTCAAGAGTGGGAAGTTGCTGTGAGCTATGATGATTCACTCTATCCAGGGCAACAGCTTGAGACTCTGCCTCAAAAAATAATCAATCAAAACAAACAAACAAAACCAGCAATAATAATGACACCTAACATCTATTAATCATTTGTCATTATACAGGTACTGTGTCAACTTTTACATGGATTATCCTATTTAATCCTCATACAATTCTATGAGTTAAGTGCTGTTATCATTTCCATTTTTCCATTATCCATTTCCATTATCATAACAAAAGAAAATATATTTTAGCTGAAAAATTAATAGAAAGGACATATTCCAGAATAAAAGCCAGTCTTTTATGGCGACCTTAGCAAGATAGCAGGATAAGAATTTCTAGACTTTTATTCCTACAACAAACATTCTAATTCAACTATAATAGATGAAATAATTTCTTTTGTGAAACATGTAGAAACTATTTGAGCAGCTTCTGTGCTTCTGGAGGGCTTAAAACTAGTCACATGGAAGCTGGTACAAAAATTCAAGACACCCTATGATCACAATTTTTATCCATGGCACAGTGCCATATTATAAGAAGGAAACTAAAAATAGCTTTTCCTTGTGGAGGAAAAGTGTTGGACTATGTGTCCAATATTCCAACTATACTGAGGACTGCCAAAGATATTGGCTTTTATCTCACCTGCCTTGGAGTGCTGATAGAACCTGGTATATTCTAGATACCCAGGGAACACTGAGAAGAAAGGCAGCAGTTTGAACTGGCACATGAACACTCACTAGAACCCTTCCATCTGGGTCAACACAGAATGAGCAGGCAAAAACAAACAGAAACAAATCCAAGATCCTAGCTTTTCTCTGTGGAGAAAAAGAGTTGGTTAGTCTGGCCAATGTTTCAGCTTTTTTAGGGATGTCCTAAGGAACTCACTTCTGTCTCTCCTGTCTCAGAGTGATGAAGGGACCTGGGATCCTTTAGATCCCTGGAGGATACTGAAAACAAAGATGGTCATTTGTATTAGCGTAAAGGTTTGAGAATGTCTGGCTGGGTTTCCCCCTTTACAAAGGGAGCACATAAAGACTAGCAGAGGTGACTATTTTAAGGAAGAAGATATACCTCCAAAAGGTGATATTTATGTAATGCAGATACATGATTTACCCAATAGAAGATTCAAAATAGTAGTCATAAAGGTACACAACATGGTTAGGAGAATAATACATGAGCAAAGTTATAATTTTAACAAAAAGATAAATATAAAAAATTCCAAAATAGGATACAGTAACTAAATAAATAATTCATTAGAATGGTTCAACAGCAGCCTGTGTCAAGTAGAAGAAAGAATCATCAAATTTAAAGACAGGATATTGAAAATGATCCAGTCACAGGAAAAAAAGAAACAGAAAAAAAAAAAAAATGGAATGAAGAAAGTTTGAGGAACTTATGGGATATCTACCATACCAATGAAATCCCAGACGAAGAAGACAGAGAGAATGGAGCAGAAAACTTATTTTCTTTTCAATGGCTAAACATTTCCCAAACTTGAGGAAGAATTTGAGGAAGAAAATGAGCATGTAGATTCTGGAAGCCCAATGGATCATAAATAAGATGAATCCAAAGAAATCAACATGGAAGCACATTAAAGGTATTTTGTCAAACATTAAAGATAGAATCGTGAGAACAGTAAGAGGAGAGCAACTTTCTATGTTCAAGGGAATCTCATTAATATTATGGAGTTTGCAGAAGACATCTTACAGTCTAGAAGGCAGTGACATCATATATTCAAAAACTGAAGGCAAAAAATATTGGCAACCAAAAATACTATACCCAGAAAACTGTCCTTCAAAAATGAAGGTGAGGCAAAAGACTTTTCCAGACTAACAAAAGCTGAGGAAATTCATTGCCATAAACCATGTCTTACAAGAAATGTTAAAGTTGAAATGAAAGGAGTTAAATGTTAATGCAAAGGCCTGTAAAAGTATAAAAATTTATTGATAAAGGTAAACATATAGAAATACAGAATTCTGAGCAGTAGAGGATAAGTCATTTTAAATTCTCATTTAAAAGTTAAAAAATAAAAGTATTAAACATAACTATAACCATAAAAATTATGTTAATTGATATACAACATAAAAATTATAAATTGTGACATCACTAACATAAAGTGTGCATATGTGGGAAGTAGAAGTGTAGACTTTTTGTGTGCTAGTAAAGTTAAGTTTTTATCAGCTTATTAGTGTATAGGTTGGTTGCCATAACAATCCACAGCGGAGTTCGTTGGTTAAGGCCTTTGATATTAAAAAAAAAAAAAATCAATTAATGTGACACACCACATTAACAGAATGAAGGATTAAAATTTCACGATTATGATCATCTCAATAGGAATAGAAAAACTATTTGAGAAAATTCAACATCTTTAGAGGCAGCCTTGTAACAACTTGCTGTCATAATGACTACTTCAGTCCCACCAGAGCAAGACTCACTCCCAAGAAAAAGACATTAATCCCTCTAAATAATCTAATCACCTCTTAAAGACACCACCTCACAATGCTGCCACACTGGGAACCAAGCCTCGATATGAATTTTTGTGGGGGCAAACCATATTATAACCACAGCATTCCACCTCTGGCCCTCCAAACTCATGTTTTCCTTACAGTGCAAAAATATAGCCATATTTTCTACAATAGTTCCAAAAGTCTTAACTCGTTCCAGCACCAACTCAAAAGTACAAAGTCTAGCTATGATCCTCTGAAATAAAAACAAGTTATCTATTATTCCAAGATACAATGGTGAGAAAGACATTGGGTAAACGCTCCCCTTCTAAAAGGGATAGATGGGCAAAAAGAAAGAAATAACCAGCCCAAAGAAAGTCCAAACCTAGCAGGGCAGACATTAAATCTTAAAATTCCAAAATAATCTTTTGCTCCATATACTGCCTCTTGGATCCATGGGGGTAGGGGTTGGTCTTCCAAAGCTCAACAAGCCCCACCCCCATGGCATTGCTGGGTGTAGCCCATGTGGCTGGCTCATAGGTTAGAGCTGCCCACTTGAGCCCATAGCTTTCCTAGGTGGGTGTGCATACTGACAGTGGCTCTACAGATTGGGGCTCTGGCAGAAGCCACACTCCTGTGGCTCCACTGAGCATTGCCCTGGTATGGTCTTTCTCTGCTAGCTCTACCCCTGCAACAGTTTTTCGCATGTGTGCATGAGACTTTTCAATACAACCTCTGGGATCTAGGCAAAGAACATAATGGCCCCATAGCTCTTGCATTGTGCACACCTGAAAAATGAGCACTATGTGGATGTCACCAAGGCCCACTACATGAGTCCCTTGAAGCAGTGGTATAAGTTGTAACTGGGCCCAGTTGAGAAATGACATGATGTGGCCAAGATTTACAGCTTGTCCCTTTTGGAGCTGTGGGTCCAATGATACCTGAGGCTGTTTGAACTACAGCTGGAGCACCGAGAGGCCCTGTGCCAAGATGCAGGGAGCAGAGTCCTGAGGTGGCCTGTGGAGGGTGCAACATGCCCACCTGCAAATCTATTCTTTCCTCCTGAGGTTCTGGGCTTGTGAGGAGGGACAGTTTTGAAAGTGTCTGAAATGCCTTTGGGGTCTTCTTCCCACTGTCCTGATGAATAGCTTCTGACCCCTTTCTGTCTGTGCTAATCTCTTTAGCAAATGGTTACTTGGCTGCACCCTTGCACACTTTTTTGTTCTTTACATGGCCAGATTGTGAATTTTCTAAATCTTTTCATTCTGCTTCCTTCTCCTTTAGTGGGTCACTAAGCAGTTAGAAGTAACTATGAAGCAACCTGAGCACTTCACTGCACGATTCCTTCTAACTTCCCGCAGAGAGATGCTACCAGATATGCTATTGTATCACCTTCAACCATCACCCTTAAAAAGTCTGGTCTTCTACAAAGCCCTAGGACATGAACACCATGCAGCCAAGTTCTTTACTACTGTGTCTCAGGATAGCCTTTACTAACCCATAAGCTATTTCTCATTTCCATGTCAGATTTCATCAGAATTACTGTCTTTACTATTCACATTTAAATGAGCATTCTGGTCACAACCGCTTATCCAATCTTTAAGAAGTTCCAGACTTTCCCTAGTCTTCTGAGCTTTCCCTGAAATCACTCTTAATGCTTCCTTCATGTTAATACAGGCCTTTTCCACCGTTTACTTCCAAACTGTTCCGGCTTCTGCCTAATACCCAGTTTCCAAAGCTGCTTCCACATTTTCAGCTATTTGTTATTATCAACAGCTCCAGTTCTTGGTACCAATTCTCTGTCTTAGTCCATTTTCTGTTGCTATACCAGGATACCTGAAACTGGGTCACTTACAGAGAAAAGGAGTTTATTTGGCTTAAAATTATGAATGCTGGGAAGATCAAGATTGGGAAACAGCGTCCGGGAAGAGTCTCATGCAGCTTTAACTCTTGGTGGGAAATGGAAGGGAAAGTGGGCAAATGGAAAAGATACCAAACACAAGAGGAATTTTCACTTTATAACAACCTGATCTCATGGCAACTTCTACAGGAGTGGGAAAGGTATTCATCTGTCTTAAAGACCTAATCACCTATTAAAGACACCACCTCCCGACACCACCACATTGGGAAGCAAGCTTCAACATGAGTTTTGGTGGAGACAAAACATATTCAAACCATAGCAGTAATGGAAGTCCTAACCAGAGCAATTAGGTAAGAAAAAGAAATAGGCATCCAAATTGGAGAGGAAGAAGTAAAATTATCCCTCTTTGCAGATGACATAGTCATATGTGCAGAAAATTCTAAAGACTCCATAAAAACAAAAACTGTTAGAATTAATAAATAAATCTAGTAAAGTTATAGGATACAAAACCAACATTTAAAAATCAGCTGCAATTGAGACTGCAAACCAATATAGCCTCTTTGGAAAGAAATATGGAGAGACCTCAAAGAACTGAAAATAGACCTTCATTTGAACCTGCAATACCATTACTAGGCATCTACTCAGAAGAAAAAGAATCATTTTGTCATCAGGACATTTGTCTTAGATTGTTTATAGCAGCATGATTTATAACTGCTGAAATATGGAAACAACGTAATTGTCCATCACAGTTTGATTAACAAACTGTGGTATATGTAGACCATGTAACACTATTCATCCATTAAAAGATGGTGACTTTACATCTTTTGTATTAACCTGGGTGGAGTTAAAACACATTCTTCTTAGTCAAGTATCACAAGAATGGAAAAGCAAGTATCCAATGTACTCAATACTAATAAGAAGCCAGTAGGCTATCTAATACATGCTCACATAAGAGAAAACTCAATTCAGTTCGAATTGGGGAGAGGGGAAATGAAGGTAGAGTTGGGAGAAGGGAGGGGATTGGTATGTTCCCAGTTAATGGGCACAATGTAAGGGTAGATAGCATACCTCTTGCTATACACAACTATAAGAGAAACTCTACCTAACAAATGCAGATAAAAAAAAATGAATAAGGTTATAAAAAATCAGTTAATCTGAAATAAATTAATCTGAAATAATAAATAAATATAGATATAAAAAAATCAGTTGCATTTACATATATGGACAACAAACTCTCCAAAAAGGAAATTAAGAAAATAATCTCATTTAAAATAATATAAAAAAGATTAAAATATCTAGGAATAGACTTAACTATGGATGTGAAAAACTTGTACATTAAAAACTTTAAAACATGAATTTAAGAAATTAAAGAAGATAACAAATAAACAGAAAAGCATCTTGTGTTCATTAATTGGAAGACTTAATATTAAAATGTTTATACCACCAAAAGTGATCAATAGATTCAGTATAATCTTTATCAAAATCCTAATGTAATTTTTCTCACAGATATAGAAAAACAGTTTTAAAATTCATATGGAACCACAAAGACCTCAAAGAACTAAACATTCAAAGAACAAAGCTAGAGACATCATTCTTCTTGATTTTAAAATATATTACAAAGTTATAGTAGTTAAAACAGTATGGTACTAGCAAAAGACAAATGTACTAACGGAACAGAATAGAAAGTCCAGAAATAAACCCTTGCATATACAGTTGACTGATCCTTGACAAAAGAAGAATACACAAGGGGGGGGGAAGGATAGTCTCCTTAACAAATGGTATTAGGAAATTTGGCTGTCTACATGCAGATAAATGAAATTGTATCCTTATCTTTCACCACTCACAAAAATCATCTAAAATGGAATAAAGACTTAAACATAAGACTTGAAACTATAAAATCCCTAGCAAAACACAAATGGTAAAGTCTTCATGACATTTGTTTTGGAAATACTCTCTTGAGTATGGCACTAAAAGCATTGCAGCAAAACAAAAATAGCTAAAACTAACCTAAAAAACTAAAAAAGTCTGTGCAACAAATGAAAGTATCAACAGAGTGTAAAGATAGCCCACAGAATGGGAGAAAATAGTGGCAAACCACATATATGATAAAGGGGTTAATATTCAAAATATGTAAGAATTTCCTATGACTTAATAGCTAAAAATCCAAATAACCCAATTAAAACATGAGGAAAAGTATTGAATAAAATACATGCAAATGCCCAAGTGTATGAAAAGATGCTCAACACCACTTGTTTTCAGAGAAATGAAATTCAAAGCCACAATGAGATATCAGCTCACACATTACAGCTGGCTGTTATTTTTTTTTTTTAAATATAAGTGTTGGTGGGGATATAGAGAAATTAGAATTCTTTTACATTGTTGGAGAGAATTTAAAGTCTTACAATTGCTATGGAAAATTGTATGGCAGTTCCCCAAAATACATAAATAAAAACTACCTCATGTTTCAGCAAACTGACTTTTGGAGACTTATTAAAATAATTGAAATTAGGATCTTGAAGAGGTAATTACACTCCCATTTTCACTGCAATTTCATTCACAATATCCAAGATGTGCAAACAATCTAAATGTCTACTGATGGATGGGTGGACAAAGAAAATGTGGTATATATGTGCAATGGAATATTATTCAGATTTTAAAAAGAAGGAATTCCTGCCATTTGCAACAACATCGATGAATCTGGAGGACGTTATGTTAAATAACATAAGTCAGGCACAGAAAAACAAATACGACATAATCTCACCTACATGTGGAATTTTAAAAAGTCGAACTCGCAGAAGCAGAGAGCAGAATGATAAAGGGGCTGGGTGGAGGGAGAAACGGGCAATTGCTTTTCAACCTGTATAAAGTTTCAATTATATATGTTCTAGAGATCTTCTGTATAATATTGTGCCTATAGTTCAGAATACTGTTTTGTACATTTAAAAAATTGTGAAGGGGGTAGATGTCATGATCTTACACAATAATAAAAGTTCAGTCACTTACACGAAATCAATTTATAATAGCTTTTTGAAAAAGCTACAACATAGTGCACTTGTTTTATTTGTTTACTTTTCTGAAAACCATAAATTGTAACCATGGACCAGCCTAATACTATGTTGTTTCTCTACCAAAAGACAGAAAAGCTTTAGCAGCTTTGTGGAAAACTGAAACAGGAGATAACTGCAGGTTCCAGAAGAGAAAATGTTAAGTTGACACCCTGAAATACAATTTAAAGCCTTGCTATATTGTAAAATATTCTGGGTATAGCAGCAGCCAAAAGACCCACTTGGCAGTGAGTAAATCCACGTAGCTCTTTTAGAGTAAAGACAGGGGTAACCCATTGAGCAAAGACACAGTCATAAGAAATGACTTGTTCTAAAATGGTCTCTCTAGTTACAAAAATAAGGCAGTCCTCCCATGCACCTGCCCGTGTGGAGAAACTGTTAGTCTCCCTCTGAGATTTTTAACCTTAACCATATACAAGGCAAACAACTCCATTAGTGGTGTTATCTGTGAACACAAGCGACAATACATTATATATGTGCACTAACATATTTGTTGAATTTTAAAGTGTGTAGCAATGTGAGAGCTGGAGTGAGGCTGTTGTTTATAACATATATTATGAAATGAAGAACAGATGATCTAAGAATGAACATTTGTTGGAATGATCTCTCTGGGCTTAAATATTTATTTTACTTCCTCCACCCCCTTCCTTTTTGACAAAGTACTATGTTTTTCAAAATCTACTGCATGAAACCATGGAACAGTTAAGACTAAATCACCTCAAATTGCTACCATAAATTATTACCTTCTTCATAGTCCTTTTTTCTGCAAGGTGCAATTAATCAAGGCAACAACTTATTCTTTCTATTATAATTAAGGAGCTGATTCTAAGAGTTTTATTTTAGGTGTGAGAAGGTTTGTTGATTTCTGGGAAAAAAATAACATGGTTGTCCTATAAAATGTACTGTATGTTCACTTTTATATCCAAGGTTTAGTGTGTGATCCCAAGGAAGGGAACCCATTATCTTATTCCACAGGGCAAATGGGAACCCATAGCTGTTAAAGTGGTTAGGGTGCTGGACACATGCACCAGGGCTAGTAGGTTTGAACCTGGTCCAGGCCTGCTAAACAACAAGTAGCTGGGTGTTGTAGAGGATGCCTGTAGTCCCAGCTACTTGGGAGGCTGAGGCTAGAGAATCTCTTGAGCCCAAGAGTTTGAAGTTGCTGTGAGCTGTGATATCACAGCACTTTACCAAGGGTAACATAGTGAGACTCTGTCTCAAAAATAAATAAATAAACAAATGAATCAATCAATAAATAAATTCAAGTTCAAGATTTTGAAGGAAAAGCAAATGTCTCGATGGATAATTCACATGGTGTATATTTAGGAGACACTCTTAAAAGACCTGGTAAGAACCAAGATGCAGTCTTCATGAAGAGGATAAAGATTTTTTAGCTCCCATAGGGCATGATAAAGGTCCCACTACATATTTCATGGGCTTCCTAGGTTTTATTTGTTGAGATAAATTATTTAATCCAAGATCATTTATCCTTGTGGTCCAATGATTTGTCTGTTTATCTGCCCTTCTGTCTATTTGTCCTCCTATCCATTTATCAACCTAACCAGGGTGTCCAACCTTTGGCTCCCAGGCTACACGGATTACATGAGGACTTTTTTGTTTATCTATGGGGGAGGATATCATGAAAATCATGCATGGGCCTTTTTCCCCTGCTCATCAGCTTTCATTAGTGTTTATGGGGCCTGAGACAACTCTTCTTCTTCCAACGTAGCACAGAAAAGCCAAAAGTTTGGACACCCCTTAATAATACTTATTGAGAATCTGCCCAATTTATGCAGTGTAAGGTTCTGAACATTCAAACAGGAATGAGAGATGATCTCTGCCACTGAACATCTCATGGCTCTGGATAAACAGGCAAAATAACATTTCTTCACTCCTGAACCTATCTATCTAAAGCTGGATCATGTCAAGACATTTCAAGGTGTCTACATTGCTGTCAGAATAAAACTAGTCAGTGTGCAATTTGAGATGTTGTCTGATTTCACCCCCGTTACTCTTGGAGCTTCACTGTACACCAAATTCCTTCTCAGGGTCGGCACTTTGGTCTACTTATCTGCTCCTTACACAGTTGGTCTTTGCATTTTACTGTCTCTTTAACCTTACTCATGTTGCACTACTCCTGAACAGACTTTTCCCAATCTCAGGGTCCAACTCAAATTCTATCTTCTTTAAGAATTATTCTATTCTTTTACAACCCAGCAGTATATTGTGCCTCTACCAAAGGGCTCCAGTCTCAGTCCTCTCTAAGCAATTTTCATTATGATGTCTATGAATCACAAACCTGATCTTCCTTTGTTTAAAACCAGCTAATGACTTTCTGTAGCCCGAATGGTATGGTTCCAGTTCTTCAGCCTGGCGTTCGAGATCCTGTACGACCTGTATGTCTTGTTACCCTGCCCCAGCCATATTGAATCACATGAAGTTTCTTGATCACAATATGTTCTCCCAGATGTGCAATCTTTAGTGGAAACTATTTTCTTTTCCTGAGATACACTCATTTCCCTTTTCTACCTGATAGCTTCCCAATCTTCTTTCAGGAAAGTCTCAATTTAGATGTCTCTTCCTCCAGGAAAACTTTCTGATCCCCCAAGGCTGGATCCGGTATCTCCCATGTGTTTCCATAGTGTCTTGTATTTCCTCTAGCAAAGCACAGCAGGAGCCTTCCTATGTTCACATGCTCTGGGTACTGGCAATAGGCATTCAATTAATGTTTGTTTAGTCAGGAATATTGAGTTGAGCTTCTGTAATTTCCCTCAGGAAATGCAGAAGTTTTCTATTCACAAAAGTGGTTTATTGTGTGGTCAAACTGCATGTACTACCTGGAGGGCCAATAGATGAGTACTGAGCTTGAACATTCCTACCTCAACATGTATAACCCACATTTTCTTAGTAACTTGATTCGATGCATAGTTTTCGGGGGATAAGAATGACAGTTTTTCATGTGAAAATACAATGGATATGCATTCGAAGAGCCAAATCACAAGAGCTACAGAATCAATTAATGCCTGAGGCCCAAGTAGTCCTTTTTTGATTTAGTTTGTCCATAGGGTTAGGGGTGTCTCTCTTTATAACTCAAGAAGGTACTAAACTCTAGGTTAATCAATGGAACACTTCCTCAGTACAAACAGAGAGCACAGCCCTGACAACAGGGTCATTTCTGTAGGGTAGTCAAGTTCTAGTGGTTACTGATAAAGGAACCCAGGGGAGCCAAGATGGACAGGTCAGCCTCCCTGTGAGTTAAGTATTTGTGGAGATCTATACAGGATGTGTCCAATTCACACACCAGAATAAACAAACCTGGGTATCTTTCATAATTTGTGTGTTTGGGGAAGGGTACACTATTACCTTTGTAGGAATGTGGTGATTTGGGCCATTGTAAATTGGATTTTAATGAATGTAACCAAATTTTTTGTTTCGGTTCTCTCCACTTTGGGGGAGGAGTAGGGATTTCTGCATTGTATGTTGTTAATTAGGCCCCACAATTTCCCTTGTTTTTAAAAATAATTCACAGTTTGCACATTTAAAAAGTGAGTTAGGAGAAAACTATAAAGAATAGGACTGTAAGAAAGTACAGGCTGATTTCTCTGTTTCAAAGCAAATCCTCACTGAAGGAGTTGTTTATATGATTCTTAAAAATTTTCAGAGGAGAAGATTCTATAACTTCTTTTGGTAACCAGTTCTTTGGTCTTCCATGAAGTCATGTAGTTTACTTCGATAATAGTCCTTCCTGCAGTAATTTATAATCCTGCTTTCATTCTGTGGTCTTGACTTAAAATGACAGAATCTGCCTAGTGTGCTATGAAAAATGAAGCAAACTTCCAATTATTAGAATTATTAGTGTTAATGGGGTGGACAAGTGCAGAAAAGCATGAATAAATGAAATCTAACATATTGTCCAAACCTCAGTTTAGCCATTAATTTTGACTTTTTCTCTACTGAATCTCTTGAAGGGTCTAAATTTCATGCCTTTCTTTTTCATTTGTTTATTTGCTTGTGGAGGTGATAATGATCATTGAGATTCCCAAAGGAGACAGGGACTGTGGGAGATGGAGAAGCTGGGGACTTGGATAAATTGGAGGCTACATGCATGCATTTATAAAAGCTTTAGGTTTTTGGCTTACCAATCTGCTTTCTCCAGTTGCTCTATGACTTCATTTAGCTTTGTGAATTGTGAAATCATTGTGCCTGCATGTCATTTTGGAGGTGCAAAATGTACACTCTTTTAAACAATATTTTGCATTGAGCAATAGTAATCTAGTTTGAGCTCAAAACTGATGATGACATGACAATTAGTTGCTACAAAGAAAACTTAACTTGCTATTTTGTAAAAATAAGACAATAAAATAATAGTTGCTCCTTACTAGTTAAAAATGCAGCCAATTAAAGGCTTGCAAATTTACATAAATGGAAGAACCTTAAATTTTGCATTTCCTGACTGATAGGATTAAACTTCCAAAGAAAAGTGTGAATTAATGCAAATGTTAACATGGCATCTCCTAAATCCTTTTCTACTTTTACCACCAAGAACAGAATATAGAAAAGTAAAAATACATAATGATAGGCCAGTCTCTGCTTGTTTTGTCATTTACCCAGAGAACACTAAGCGTGCTTAGAAACCTTGGAAAACTTAGCAAGATTTCAGGTAGCACACACAGGGCCACAAGACAGAGTCCTTAACTCTTCATCAAATTTTTCTTTGCTGAGAATCTGATTAGATAGACAGTTGTCAATGAGGTCATGACTTTGGGGTGTAATTCTCAAAGAGCTCTTGTGTGAACTTGAGTTCCAAGGTCTATGGTTTGTATGACGCCTCCAAAACTCCTGCTGAAATATAATTGACATTGTAACAGTGTTGGGACATGGGATGTTTAAGAAGCGATTAGGTAATGAGGACTCTGATCTCATAAATGCATTAATGCCTTTATTAATGAGTGGGTTAGTTATCATGTGAGTGGGTTCCTGTTAAAAAGAATGAATTCCATCCCCTTTATCCATCTATCTCACGTGTTCTCATCCTCTCTCACCATGTGATGACTTTGCCCTCACCTGTTATGTCCTCTTGATCTTGGATTTCACAGCCTCCAGAACTGTGACTGAAATATACTTTTCCATTCTTTGTAAATTACCCAGTCTGTGGTATTCTGATATAGGAGCCAAAATGGACTAACAGAAAAGCATTTCAATGTGTATGTCTCTGTATGCATGTATGTTTGTATGTATGTACTTACAAGTATGTAAGTGTATGTGAGTATAAATGTGGATATATACACATTTATATATACGGATATATATATGCACACACACACAGAGTATAGATTTACATATAAACAGATGTACAAATATATACAGTCATGCATTGCTTAACAACAAGGATACATCTGAGAAATGCATCATTAGTGATTTTGTTACTGTGTAAACATCATAGAGTGTACTTTGATAAACCTAGATGAGGGGGGCAGTGCCTGTGGCTCAATGGGTAGGGCACTGGCCCCATATACCAAGGGTGGTAGGTTCAAACCTGGCTCCGGGCCAAATTGCAACAACAACAACAACAACAACAAAAAATAGCCAGGTGTTGTTGTGGGCACCTGTAGTCCCAGCTACTCAGGAGGCTGAGGCAAGAGAATTGCCTAAGCACAGGAGTTGGAGGTTGCTGTGAGCTGTGACGCCATAGCACTCTACCAAGGGCGATAGAGTAAGACTCTGCCTCTATTAAAAAAACAAACAAAAAACAAACCTAGATGGTATAGCCCAATGATAGGCTCTGTGGTATAGACTATTACTCTTAGGCTACAAACCTGTACAGGAGTATGAAGATTATAAACAACTGTAACACAGTGGTGAGTATTTGTGTATCTAAACATATCTAAACAAAGGAAAGGTGCAGTAAAAATGTAGCCTGAAAGATAAAAAGAGGCATGCACATAGGGATCATTTGCCGTGAATGGAGCTCTGGGACTGGACATCTGCGTGAGTAAGTGAATCAGATGTGATTAGGTATGAGGGCCGAGGACATTACTAGGCACTGCTGTGGAGTGTAAAGACTGTCCATTTACATTGCGCTAAATTTATAAAAAGGTTTTTCTTCCTTTAAGAATGAATTAACCTTAGCTTATTCTACCTTTTGTATTTTATACATTTTTAACTTTTTAAACTTATTAACTCTTTTGTAATAACACTTAGATTAAAGCATAAGTACATTGCATTGGCGTACAAAATACTTTATTTCTTTAAATCGTTATTCTTTAAGATTTTTTCTATTATTAAAATTTTTTTAAAATTTTCAGGCAGTGCCTGTGGCTCAAAGCAGTAGGGTGCCGACCCCATATGCTGGAGGTGGCAGGTTCAAACCCAGGCCTGGCCAAAAACTGCAAAAAAAAAAATTTTTTTTTTTTCATAAAACTTTTCTTTTTGTTAGAAATCAAGACACAAACTCAAACATATGCTTAGGCTTCCATGGGGTAAGGATCACCAATATCACTTCTTCTACCTCCATATTTTGTCCCAGTGGAAGGTCTTTTGGGGTAATAACAGGCATGGAGCTATCGTGTCCTATGATAATACTTTTTCTGGAATATCTCCTGAAGGACCTGCCTGAGGCTGTTTTGCAATTAACTTTTTTTAAATAAGTAGAACCAATACACTCTAAAAAATAATAATAAAAGTATCGTATGATAAATATATATACCAGTAACATAGTGGTTTATTATAAATATCAAGTATTGTGTATTGCACATGATCATATGTGCTATACTTTTATATGACTGGCAGTGCAGTCGGTTTGTTCACACCAGCATAGCTACAAATGGGGAATAATGTGTTGCAGTATGACAGAAATTATGACTACTATGATGTCACTAGGTGATAGAAATCTTTTCAGCTCCATTACAATCTCACTTATCATCTTGTATATGTGATCCATTGTTGACTGAATGGTCATTATGTGGCACATGACTGCAATTAGCAGGGACCTAATTTCAGGTGACATAACCATGCAATGCAGAATTCCTGAAAATTTCTCACTTCCTTTCTCTTTTCAGAGGCTCTCCTATGTGGTGGTCTCGTTCCTTCAATGAGACCTTCCTCTCTGTTAGGTGTATCTCCACGATCCTCTGTAGGACGGCTGCCTGGCTTCCCTCTGTTGGCAGGGGAGGGCTTCTTTGTTTTCTTCTTCCTTCTCCTGTTTGTTCTTTTTCTAGTGGGAGCTGGGTCCTGTGATGGAAGTCCATCTTCTGCAGGCACTTCTTCTTTCTCCCTGGGCTCTCTTACTCATCGCTCTGGGCTGAGGAAGCACAAGTCCCCACAGGGCTGCCTTGGAATGCCTGTGAAACTGGAAGGTGAGGTAGGTGCAAAGATATCCTTCACTTTGGACCTTAAACCCCACAATGCTAGGTTTATGGGTGCAACTGTGACTGTGTTGATGTTTATTTACTAGATGACCTTTGAAGCTGGGAATAAGAAATAGCACTTTAGAAGGTCTGCACCTTGCTCTGCTTTGCTTATTTGACACTGCTTAATAAATGTTCATGTGTATTTCTTCTCAATTTTGCTTGTCCATTTATTGAGTATCTCACCAACATAAAATATTTTCTAACCAACAAATGCAAGAGCTTATGCTTATTTTTATGAAGATTCATTTAAGTTATAATTTCCAGGAGTGGCTTGCATTGTAAAAGCTGGAATCAACCATCAAAAATAAATGACTGTATGGTAAACCAAAGATATAGATAACTAGTGTTTGAAAAATGAATTTCCACAAGTACACAAATTATAATGACCCATAAAAGTACAGTTCTTTGTACACCATCATGTTCAAACTCTTGATTCAGTTTCAAATAAGTTTTAAATAGTTTATGTGGCCCACCCTCTCCCAACAATAAATGTATTCAAATTTTTATTTCTCACGGAGGGAAATCACTTGTGAAATTAAAAGTCTTCTGGTTTAGTTGCCTTGGAATGACTCAGTGCTAAAAATAACCAGGGTTCATGGCGAATGGGTTCACGGTCTCACCTTCTCGTAAGGTGCTGCTGGGCATGTTCCAAAGTTGCCATTCTAGCTGACTTGAGTCATCGCCAGAGTTTCTGAGCCCACAGTCAATCAAAGCAGAAACCTCAGGTTATAATCTCCTCTTAAGAAGATATGTATCAGATGACTCAGTCCAGTTGGTGAGAGGCAACCCGGAAGCCCCAGGGTGCTTGGATCTCAGCTCCCTGGAACAGTTCAACTCCTGTCTATTCTATTTCACTGACACAATCCTGTACCTTCTTTGGTTTTTGTGCTATTTTAAATCTCAAAATTTATATCAGAACAAATCTTTTGCCAATAGTCAGAAGGATTCTGGAGTTTTAAAAATCATATAACTTTCTCTAATCAGACTGGCCATTCTTTCCTCGCGAGTATGTCCAAACTGTGTGCTTTGAAATCCAGCACACATCCACTGACTTCCTGTCTCAGCACCTTTCTTAAGTGGTCTGTGGACTCCTTAAATCCTTTCTGGTTATTTCTTAGGTGGCAAGTGAGGTTCCCTCAAATTCTTCTTCTCAGAGGCTTCCCATCCAAAGGGGTCTTATTTCAGGTTGGGATCTCTGGAAGAAGATATGAATCAGGGCCTGGTGAGAAGGATATAGTATGTTATATTATGGGTCTACATGCATCGAGGGAAGCAGTTGAGGAGAGCAGGTGAATGGCAATGCTAGCCAGATATCTCATGGGAACTCTGGCATGTATTTATTCCATTAAAGTTGTCCCATGATAGGCTGCAATGGCCAGGCCTTTATAGTCTTGCTGCAATCAGTCATTGTTTGTGGTCTGGCCTTGGAAGGACATGGCCTTTGCTAAGGAGGATCTCCGCAGCTGGCAACAAGAGGCCATTTGCACTGGGACAGCAGTTCATTCCTTGAAAGTGGATCTGTGTATCACATCTCTATGTCAATGCAAAGTCAATCTGGATCTCAGGGCATGATATAACTACCTCATGCTTTCTCTGGGTAGATAGATGAATTTGAATGATGACCAATGATTCTTTTGGAAGGGAGGTTAGGGAAGAAGAGCAGGCTGTTTCATGCCTTACAGCAGGCATCCTCAAACTTTTTAAGGGGGCCAATTCACTGTCTCTCAGACCGTTGGAGGGCCGGACTATAGTTTAAAAAAAAAAAAAAAAAAACTATGAACAAATTTCTATGCACACTGCACATATCTTATTTTGAAGTAAAAAACACAATGGGAACAAATACAATCACACTGCTTCATGTGGTCCCTGGGCCGCAGTTTGAGGACACCTGCCTTACAGGATGTGTAGCAGCATCCCGGCTCTACTCATTGTGGTAGCAGTGCCCTCTCCCCCAAATTATCACACCCCCAAATATTTTCAGATATTTCCAAATGTGCCTTGGTGGTCAGAATGGTCCCTGGTTGTGTTATGTGGGAAAAAGACAAAAGTATAATGTTGACTTCATAATTCATTTATTTATTTTGTAGAGTGCTTTTTTTGCATAAAAATTTATTTATTTATTTATTTTTTATTCTCAAATTATCTTTAGACTTCATAATTTAAATTAGCTAATACAATTTAGCAGAAGGGAGGAATGAAACATTTTTTGATAATATGGAGAATCATTCACAATTATAATCATTCACAACTATTAGAAGAATGATTGCTATAGGAGTTAGGAACAAAAGAATTCTGTGCTTAGGGGTTCAGATTACTACGTAAGTACATGTAAACAGAATGGCTCATTTTTGTTTCCCCCAAAGTTTTGTAAGTTTGCTGTGGTCTTCTTTGTCTTCTCCTTCATTCTCTCTATTGCTTATGTATGTGGGGGATAGTTTGAACGTGATTTGAGTGATATTCCTCAACTTTTCCTAGGATGAGTTCACAAACTTAATTGTCAGACCTTTTAAGAAGATAGCCGTGATGGCCATTCAAGAAAAAGAGTTCTAAAATTGCTTTCAAGGGGGACTAGGCACTGACATCAGTGCCTAGCTTCTAAAGGGGAGTACCTTGAAGGGGAACATAGTGATATTCAGCAACGAGGTATGTAGCACTTTTCCTAGGATGAGTTCATGATAATCTTATATGTCTAAGAACCATTTAAACAAGTGATCTAAATCTTAGATGTTGGTATCTTATGTAATTCTCCACTCTGGGAGATTATTTGATGTTTTTCTTCTTGCTGAGTGTAGAAGAATAAAGTAAGAGAAAACAGTAACTTAGTTACATCTAAACACCAGACATAAAGTTTCCATGGCTATTTTCTTCCTGATCGCTGAGTAACTGATGATTAACAAAACAGAATGTTTTATGTAAATTTCAAATAATGGCATGAACTAGGAACTCACATATTCTCCCAAAAGGGAAGGGATAAGATTTTCTCTGAATGGAAAATTCGTATTTCAAATGTCTACCTGAAATATATAAGCTATAATATTTTTGTTTTGGAGCAGAAGACTATCTGATAGATTAAGAAAAGAAACATGAATTAAGTAAAATAAGTACAAAGAATTTTTAGTTGATAGAACAAATGGATTTTAATTTTAGAAAACACAAACAGATTGATGGCAAATTTTGAAATCTTATGTATTTACAAATACTCAAAATTGCGTTTAAATGTTTGTCCCTTCACAGTTGTTGGCAAGTACACCTCTCCTTTAGTGGTTTGTGATTGTGTTTAGGTAGATCAAATCCCACTAAATCAATAGGTATTAGGAAGCATGTTCAGAGTCACAGTCATGTCATAACACTAATACTGACACCTGCTTAAATTCATGAGCTTTATTTTTGCTTTGTGTACTGCTGGCAGAGCAGTGATTGGTCAAGTTTTGAAGTTAATAACAACTCTCTTTTAAGACTTCTCTGAGAATGCACAAAGCCAGTCTGGTAGAAATAGCAAAACATTTCTTCCATTGCCTCACTATAACTGGGTTTGTTATAGGTGACACACAGCAGGTTCTGATTGGGTTGGCCCAGGGAAGGGACACACCTCTGAGTGGGGGAGCCTGTTCCAGTGCTGGACCATGCTTTGTAAGAGTTGCTGTTGAAGAGGAATTAGTTTGTGTCTCGGCCTACTCCAAATATAGTACTATAAATGCTGTTGCTACATTAAAAAAACAAACAAACACAGTTAGTTACTGTTATGTGATAATACAACAATCTTTTTTAGATTTAAAAAGAGTCCTCCAGTGAGAGTCAATTTTTGTTATAGGTGAAAGTAGTGTGTCCAGCTTCAGTCTTCTACAAGTTGCCAGCCAATTCTCCCAGCCCCATTTGTTAAATAAGGAGTCTTTCCCCTAATTTAAGTTTTTGATAGGCTTATTGAAGATGAAATGACATTAAGTTCCTGGATTCATCTCTTGGTTCTCAATTCGATTCCATACAGCTACCTCTCTATTTTTGTGCCAATACCATGCTGTTTTGATCCTTATAGATTTATAGTATAGTCTGAAATCTGGTAGTGTGATTCCACCTGATTTGTTTTTATTTCCGAGTAATGTCTTGGCTATTTGAGATTTTTTCTGATTCCATATAATATGAAGTACTAGTTTTTCCAGATATTTAAAGTATGACAGAGGTGCTTTAATGGGAATTGCGTTAAATCTGTAAATTGATTTGGGTAATATGGACATTTTAACAATGTTGATTCTTCCCAGTCATGAGCATGGTATGTTTTTCCATTTGTTGACATCTTCGGCTATTTCTTTTCTCAAAGTTTCATAATTCTCTGGATAAAAGACTTAAACCTAAGACATGCAACCATAAAAATTCTTAGAAAGAGTGCAGGAGAAACACTTGAAGAAATTGGTCTGGGAGAAAACTTTATGAGAAATACCCCCAGGGCAATTGAAGCAATATCAAAAATATATTACTGGGATCTGATCAAACTAAAAAGCTTCTGCACTGCCAAGAACAGAATAAGTAGTCAGCCCTCAGAATAGGAGAGGATATTTGCAGGTTATGTTTCTGACAAAGGTCT
>CAUYPK010109612.1:0-17575 GCA_963574355.1 Loris lydekkerianus
ATGCTTTTCAATATTTATTGCTAAAGAAAAACTATAAACTAGCAACAACAACTTTAAAACTTTAAATAAAGTGCAGAAAACCGTAGCTTAACAGGTAATCAAGCTAAATCACAATCACCGAATCAAATAACCTGTATGACCTGAGTATAAGCCAAGTTCGGGTTTTTTGGCACAAATTTTGTGCCGAAAAAACTCGGCTTATACTCGAGTATATACGGTAATAACTGTTTTTAATGAAAAGAATGTGATGGAATTAACCTATGTGACAAGAGTATGGGGCTCCCTTTCCTTCCAGCAACAAAAGGGATATGATACCTCTCCAAAAGAATAGAGAGCAGCATGTCTCTTGCGGCCCAGCTCTGCTTAAGGAGGCTAAGAGGAGAAGTTTGGGCCTCCCGTCTCATATCCAGCCCACACTCATAAGGTGGAGGGTCTAGCCCAGATGAAAGAAGCCAAAAATAATGGGGCCTCCATATGTTTGTAGGTCAGAGATTCCACTCCAAGACAGACAATCTTAGAAGACCTGAGGTTAGGGTGGCACCTGTGGCTCAGTGAGTAGGGCACTAGCCCCACATACCAAGGATGGTGGGTTCAAACCCAGTCCCAGCCAAACTGCAAGAAAAAAATAGCAGGGCACTGTGGTGGGCGCCTGTAGTCCCAGCTACTCCGGAGGCTAAGGAAAGAGAATCATCTAAGCCCAGAAGTTGGAAGTTGCTGTGAGCTGTGATGTCACAGCAAGCACTCTACCAAGGGCGATAAAGTGAGACTCTGCATCAAAAAAAAAAAAAAAAAAAAGTTTTGATGATGGCTTGGTCAAAGGTTGGATTTTGGAGGTCATGTTTGGAGGCAGGAATTTCAGTGTCACATTTGTGAGATGATTCACTGTGGGTGCCCAGGACAGTTATCTACTGTCAGTAGAATAGACTGTTTCTTCTTCTCCATTTCTTGGTTGACCGCCCTCCTCCCCCCCACCATACTCACTTCCCAAACAGGGCACCATCATCCATGTGCATGTATTTGATCTCCAAGTGACAGGGAGGTCTCTGGGCTTAGTTTCATGAATGTGAGTTTTGCTAATTTACTAATCACCAAGGGTTTTAGTTTCTCTCCGGCAAAGCTAGCACAAAAGCAGAACTACAAAAGTTTTTGGAAAGTTTTCCGCTCTTACATATGTCATCCTTCATGATAAGGTTCTGTCAGGCATGGCCTTGAAAACAGTCTGTAATCATCCGTGTTTGAAGCCCCTGGTGAAGTCCAGGAACTTTTAGATAAACTCCCCCACCACTTCTACTGGAACTTCATTGGATTCACCACCCAAGACTTTCTGGGAGATCTTGTTACAATTTAAATTTCTTGGGCCAACCACTTGATGCGTGGAAATCTGCCACCCTGAATTCCTTGTGTTAATTTTTTAGCACCTTCTTGGATCATCACCTGGTGATTTGGGCATTAAATGTCCTCATTTGTTTGAACCATCTTAATGTGGCTTCAGTGACTTCATCAAGGAAAGTTTTCCTCTTTTTCCACTACAGGTCTCTGCTTTCTTTTCTCTTTCTTTCTTTCTTTCTTTCTTTCTTTCTTTCTTTCTTTCTTTCTTTTTTTTTTTTTTTGTTACAGATATAGTCTTTTGATACATAGTCTCACTTTATGGCCCTCGGTAGAGTGCCGTGGCATCATAGCTCACAGCAACCTCCAACTCCTGGGCTTAAGTGATTCTCTTACCTCAGCCTTCCAAGTAGCTGGGACTATAGGCACCCACCACAACGCCGGCTGTTTTGTTGTTGTTGTTGTTGTTGTTGTTGTTGTTGTTGTTGCAGTTCAGGCGGGGTGGGGTTTGAACCTGCCACCCTCGGTATATGGGACCAGCACCTTACCGGCTGAGCCACAGGTGCCACCCCTAGGTCTCTGCTTTCTTATCATATCTCTCCAAGTATTCATGTTTACGTTTTGGATGTTGCTAACTGTGGTCTTGTTAACACCAAATGTCCCACTATCTTTGTTTGGCTGCTGCTTTTTCTTCAACATCAGCTCTTTGAGTTCCTTCCTTTAGGTCTTCATGACTTAACTGAAATTGAGTAAAATTTTTTGGTAATTGTAAAAGGTACCTACAATTAAGGACAGTCTTCCATATTGAAAAAATCTTCTGCAACATCTGATAAACAATAGGATGTTAGGCCTAACCAATACATGGTAATAACAAAACATGAAGTTGAAATACATTCTCCTTAGTAAGGTATTAGGAGAATGGAAAAGCAAGTATCCAAAAAAAAAAAAAAAAGAAAAAGAAAGAAAGAAAGAAAAGCAAATATACAATGTACTTAATACTAATATGAAGGCTCAGCGCCTGTAGCTCAAGTGGCTAAGGTGCCAGCTATATACACCAAAGCTGGTGAGTTCAAATCCACCCTGGGCCTGCCAAACAACAGTGACAACTACAACCACAAAAAAAAAAAAAAAAAAAAAGCCCGCAGTTGTGGTGGGCACCTGTAGTCCCAGCTACTTGGGAGGTGGAGGCAAGAGAATTGCTTAAGCCCAGGACTTGGAGCGTGCTATGAACTGTGATGTCACAGGACTCTACCCAGGGTGACAGCTTGAGGCTCTGCCTCAAAAAAAAAAAAAAAAAAGAATATGAAACTAATAGAAAAACTACATCCCCACACAAAAGAAAAACACAATTAAATTTAAGGGGGGGAGTGGAGAGAAGGAAAAAAGAAGACGGGAGAAGGGGGAGGTTAGTAAGCTCTCAACTAATGAGCACAGTGTAAAGGTATACAGCACACCTATACACCTTTACAGGTGTGAAGGACTAACTATACAACTTGGACTTTGCCAACAAATGCAAACACTGTAACCTAATCATTTGCACCTTCATAATAATCTGAAATTTAAAAAAAATTGAGGCTTGTGTTTTATATGGCTTTGGGTTTTTTCATATGTTTTTAGTAATTTATTTTTAATGTATTTTATAAAAATATTGGTCTGTGACAAATCAGAAATTAAAAAAAAATTGTTTATAATGAGAGCAGTTGTTCTGGCCAAAGGTTATAGCATACACTTAGATATTGGCAATGAAGATACTAAGAAATACAAAGACTTGAGATATTTAGGAAGAAAATTTGGTATGATTTTTTTAATATCATAGACACGGGGCAGGGGTAAAGGATATATCACTGGTGATTCCTACATATATTGTTTATTCAATGGGACAGATGATCATGCCATTCATCTAATAGGATGAACTGCCAAATGGCCAGGTTGGATGGAGGGAATTCATTAGTTCTGTCTCACTTAGATACGTGGTGATTGAGGTCCCTTTGACACAGCAAGTGGAAATGCTAAGTAACCAGTTAGATACATAGGCTGGGGCTTGAAGGAGGCTTATGAACTAGTTCACAATACAAGTTTGAAGTCACTGGCATGTATCTAATAACCGAAAGCTGTAAGCCACTGGTGAGATTGCTTGGGGAGATAATACCAATTGAGAAGAGAAGAAGGTCAAGGCCAAGTGTCGAGAAGAGGCAATATTTAATGACTATGAAGAAAAGGATGAGCTTGCAGAAACAAATGAGAATAAACCACACAATTTTTTAATATCCACATAATACAATATTATTTGACAATTCAATTTTTTTTAGATTTGTAAGATTAACTGGAAAAGGTTAAAGTACATATGGTATGTTCCCATTTTAAGCAGAAAAATATATTTAAAAGTACTTATCATAAAAGTCGGGTATTAACAGTAGGGAAGATTGAAGGGATTTTTTCCCCTTATTTTTATTACTGTCTTTATTTTTCTTCAATGACCATATTTTTTTCCTTGTGGCAAAAGCAAACTTTTAAAAACTTATGTGGAGGTTGGGTGCAGTGGCTCAAGCTTATAATATCAGCACTCTGGGAGGCTGAGGCAGGTGGACTGCCCTGAGCTCACAGGTCTGAGATCAGTTTGAGCCAGAGAGAGACCTCATCTCTAAAATAGCTGGGCATTATGGTCGGCGCCTGTAGTCACAGCTACTTGGGAGGCTGAGACAAGAGAATCGCTTAAGCCTAAGAGTTCGAGGTTGCTGCAAGCTGTGATGCCAGGGCACTCTACCAAGGATGATAAAGTGAGATTCTGCCTCAAAAAATAAAAAAATAGGGCGGCACCTGTGGCTCAGTGAGTAGAGCGCGTGCCCCATATGCCGAGGGTGGTGGGTTCAAGACTGGCCCCAGCCAAACTGCAACAACAACAAAAAAAAATAGCCAGGCGTTGTGGTGGGCACCTGTAGCCCCAGCTACTCGGGAGGCTGAGGCAACAGAATTGCTGAAGCCCAGTAGTTGAAGGTTGCTGTGAGCTGTGATGCCATAGCACTCTACCGAGGGCAACAAAGTAAAACTCTGTCTCTACAAAAAATAATAATAATAATAATAAATAAATAATAAATAAATAAATAAAAATTTATGTGGGACAACATAATTAGCCTGCGGAAATGGCACCTGTTGAGAGTGGCACAGTAGCAGCGTAAAGGGGGTTTGGTGACATGTAGCGAAGGGGATTCTTCGCTAGGATTCAGGAATGAGAATGTGAAACAGATAATACTGTGGCTTATTTGCAAGCTTTTGTGGGGAATGTTGGCGAGGGACAAGGCTTTGCTTTTCAAACAAAACTGAAGTTTCAGCAAAATTATAAGAAATTGTTATGGAGACAAAAGAAGGATGAAATATCACAGGAATTCCAATTCAAAGATTGATACCCAGATCACCTAAAACATCTTTATTCAGCTGAAGAGGAAAGACTCAAGAATCAACAAAGAAAAGCGAACCAGCCTTTGTCAGGAGAACAAGTTGACCAGCTTTTGTCTGAAGAACGTTTAGCATTGACCAGGCTTTGTCTCAAGATCACTGTAGTTTTGACCAGCCAGAAAAACAATCTAGTAAAATAAATAAAATATTTTTATTTATTTATTTTTTATTGAGACAGTCTCATTTTGTCACCCTCAGTAGAGTGCCATGATGGCACAGCTCACAGCAGCCTCAAATTCTTGGGCTCAAGCAATTCTCTTGACTCAGCCTCCTTAGTAGCTGGGACTACAGGTGCCCACTACAATGTCCAGCTATTTTTTTTTTGCTTGTTTAGCAGGAGCAGGCCAGGTTCCAACCCACCAGTTCCGGAGCATGTGGCTGGTGCCCTAACCACTAAGCTATGGGCACCCTGAATATTTTTATTTTATTTTTTTATATATGTTCTACATACTATGACATGTTTCTTATTTATTTGCTTCTGAAGGAATACTGGCCTGAAGAACTGAAAGAACCTTCTATTTGAGAAACAGGGTCAATCATGTAATACTTTGGTAGCATACGAAATTTGTAAGAAATACAAGTTTTGAAAATTAAATTAAATTAAAATAAAAACTTATGTGCAGGCCAGGCAAACTTATATGTTACCTGAAACACAGGAAGTAGAGAAAATAAGACTGCTCAAGTTTTGACTAAAGATCACCAAAGTCACATAAGGGTTCTTTAGAAATACAATCTCTTAGGTATGCTTAATTTATTTTTTTTTTCTGGCATTGCCCCAATGTCAACTGATATTAGTAGCAACCAAAGAAACAATTTATAAAAAAAATTCACATAATCAGAAAGTGGGAAAACCATTATTACAGAGTAAATACATCTAGAAAATATGTAACTCATGTTGCAAAGGACTAGTTTCTCTATATAGCATCTATAAATCAATAAAGAAATAAACTTGATAGTAAAACAGGCAAAGATAATACAAAGAAAGACGTACAAACAGCTGTTAAGCATGAAAAGATGCTCAACTTCACTAAGGAGAAAATGTAAACTGAAATTACGTGCAGATACCATATCTCCCCATGCAATTAGCATAGATCAATAAATATGACTAATGCTGGTTGGTTGTAAGTGATCAGCACTCTCATTCTCATATATTCCTGTAATAGTCTCTATGAAAGGCAACTGGCAGTATCTATTCTTTGAAAACAGCAGTTCTGCTAGAGTACTAGGAATTCATCCTACCGACATACTCATAATTTGTTATTCACTGAGCACTATTTGTAGCTGCAAAAAAATGGAGAACATCCTAACACTAATAAGAAATTTGTTAGATTATTGTACATCCCACAAATAAAAATACTATGAAGTTGTAGAAATGAGTAAGAAATACGCTCATATAATGGTCAGAAATGATCACCAAGCTAAATTTAGTGAAAACAAGAAAACAGGAGACAGAACAAGAGTATATTGTTGGTGGCTGGAGTATATCCATTTATACCTTTTTAACTTGGAACCATGTGAACATTGCCTATTCAAAATAATTTTAAAATAAAGATTAATAAGTGTAAGTTTCTCTGAAATTTAAAGCTAACACATACACACCCACACAAAACAAATAAGTCATAAATACCAGAAAAAAAGACCAAGATGTTGGTTGCATTAATTTCCTAAAGCTACAATAACAAATTACCACTAACTGAGTGGCTTAAAAGAAATGTATCGTCTCAAATTTTAGGAGGCTGGAAGTCCTAAAGCAAGGTATGTATTAGCACTGATTTCTCCTGGAGACTCTGAGGGAGAAACCTACTAATGCTCGTCTCATAGCTCCTGGTGGTTTCCGGTAATTCTTAGCATTCTTTTGCTTGCAGATACATCACTCTAACCTCTGCCTCCACCTCCTATCACCTCCTCTTTGTGTCTGTGTGTGTCCATTTCTATCTCTTATCAGGTCACTTTAATTAGATTCAGGTCCCACCCAAAGCTGGTATGATCTCTTCTCTATCCTTAGTGACATATGTAAAGACCCTATTTCCACTTTTTTTTTTTTTTTTTTTTTTTTTTTTGAGACAGAGTCTCACATTGTAGCCCTTGGTAGAGTGCTGTGACATCACAGCTCACAGCAACCTCCAGCTCTTGGGCTTAGGCGATTCTCTTGCCTCAGCCTCCCACATAGCTGGGATTACAGGTGCCCGCCACAACACCCGGCTAGGGACCCTATTTCCAAATAAGGCAATGTTCTGAGGTTCTGAGTAGACATAAATGTAGGAGACAGTATTCAACTCACTGTATCCCTTACACGTGCACTTTTTCTTTTTTTTTTGAGACATGAGTCTCAAGCTGTTGCCCTGGGTAGAATGCCGTGGCGTCATAGCTCACAGCAACCTCCAACTCTTGGACTCAAGTGATCCTCTTGGCTCACTTTTTCTATTTTTAGTAGACGGCGGTCTCACTCTTGCTCAGGCTGGTCTTGACTCATGAGCCCAAGCAATCTACCCACCTCAGCCTCCCAGAGTGCTAGGATTATAGGTGTGAGCTACCATGCCCGGCTTTACCCTTGCATTTTTTATCATTGTACTGGCTGTCTTAGCTAATGAAGTCAAGACAAGAAAAATAAATAAAAGGTGTAAGGATCAGAAAGAAATAGAATTATTACTCTTTGCGTGTGATATGACTTGTCTATGTAGGAAACTCCAAACAATCTACAGATAAATAGCTAGAATTAATAAGATAGTTTAACAAAGTATCTAAGATCAGATTACCAAATCAACTGCTTTTCTATATACCAACAAAAAGTAAAAAAAGTCATTAAAATAACTATTTATGGTAATGATAAAAATTAAGATACCAAGAGTAAATCTTTAAAATTATATGTAATATTCCATATGGAAGAAATTATACAACTTTATTGAAACATATTAAAGAAGATGAAGTAAATATGAATTTATTTTAAAAACACCTATAAATCATTATGAAAGTAGCAACTCCAGAGCAGTACCTGTGGTTCAGTGGGTAGGGTGCGGTCCCCTTATAATGAGGGTGGTGGGTTCAAACCCAGCCCTGGCCACTGCAACAAAAAAAATAGCTGGGCACTGTGATGGGCACTTGTAGTCTCAGCTACTCGGGAGGCTGAGGCAAGAGAATCACCTAAGCCCAGCAGTTGGAGGTTGCTGTGAGCTGTGATGCCATAGCACTCTACTGAGGGCGATAAAGTGAGATTCTGTCTCTAAAAAAAAAGAGCAAATATACAGATTTTAATTCAATTAGCAGGCTCGGCATCTATAGCTCAAGCAGCTAAGGCACCAGCCACATACACCAGAGCTGGCGGGTTCAAATCCAGCCCAGGCCTGCCAAACAACAATGACAACTACAACCAAAAATGGCCAAGCATTGTGGCAGGCACCTGTAGTCCCAGCTACTTGGGAGGTTGAGACAAGAGAATCACTTGAGCCCAGTAGTTGGAGGTTACTGTGAGCTGTGACGCCACAGCACCCTACCCAGGATGACAGCTTAAGGCTCTGTCTAAAAAAAAAAAAATTTTTTTTTCATTAGCAGATAGTTTTATTATAATCCTAAAACGGTTAAATAAGATATTCTTTAAAGGCTTGGTGCCCGTAGTACAGTGAGTAGGGCGCCAGCCACATACACTGAAGGTGGCAGGTTTAAGCCTAGCCCCGGCCTGCTAAACGACAAGATATTCTTTAAAAAATTTAAATGAAAAAGTCTTTCTTCTATAAAACAGATGTATTCTGTACAAAAGTATATCCTGTTTTAATGCATCCTTTTTTCTTGTTTCATTTTCTGAGAAAATGATTCTAGACCCTTTAACAAAAATCTTTCATATAGGCCTCTTTACCTTCTTGTCCTGGCAATGGCGGCCCTGTCTATGGCAAATGTATCTTGCACTATAAACTTACACCTTGCTTTTACTCTATAAACCTGCCTTTCTTTTCCTCAATAAACTTTGTTTCATGCTCACCTTAAAAAATCTTTCATATAAAATAAAGAAAATTCATACAACCTTCTTGTCAACGACAAGGGTGGTATGTAGGGAAATATGACTGACTGACAAAGAGGGGGAAAAAGTGATTAAGAGTCACCTAGGCTCACGCCTGTAGTCCTGACACTCTGGGAGACCAAGGCAAGTGGATTGCTTGAGTTCATGAGTTCGAGACCAGCCTGAAGATGAGCCAGACCCTGTCTCTATTAAAAATAGAAAAACCAAGGCAAGAGGATGCTTGAGCCCAAGAGTTTGAGGTTGCTGTGAGCTATGATGCCACAGCACTCGATCCAGGGCAACAGCTTGGGACTCTGTCCCAAAAATAGAAAGTCACCTAAACCAAAAGCAACTAAATTTGATTTGGAAGTATTTTTGTTTTACAACAGAAAATCCTTAAGCAGTTCACTCATGGGCTTAATACATTAAAACAAAGTAACTCCATAAATGAACTGAAAAATTTTATACTTTAATTCCACAAAATTTTAACATTTTTATGTTCCAGGCATTAACCTAAGTGTTTTTAAACTTACCAATTCACTTAATCCTGAGAATAATCAACAAATCAGGCAGTATAAGTTTCACACAAAAAGGTACCAAGGCACAGAAGTAAGTGATTTGGTGAGTGTCACACAGTTAAATATATGTAGTAACTGATAGTTTCTATTTGAACCCAAGCAATAGACCTCCAGAATCCATGCCCTTAACCACTATGTTAGATTGCCTTCCTCTTATTATGAAGTCTGGGTGGAAGGGGAAGAGATGGAGAGCAGAAAAGAGGGAAAAGGAGAGCAGAAAGCAAGGAGGCAATATTGATGTCTGCTAGAGCCTAAGAGACATATCTAACTCATTCACCAATATTGCACTTTAATGTGTATGAAATCCTTCAGCTAAATAATAAAGCGTTACAAAAACTTGCCAGAGAAATATTCTGATCATTCCACAAGTTTTAAATATAGACATTCTTAAATTCTCTTGTCCTCATTTTCATCAGAGAACATCTCTTCCAAATCTGGCTTAAAAAAAAAAAAAAAAATTAGAGTTGGTCGCCATCTTGTGGTCTTTTATGGTGTTGCTACTGAAAGCTTCCAAAGAATCTGGGCTGACTTGCAAGAATAAACTCAATTGTCACACTCCATCTGGGAGATAAGTTTACTTACAACTTTGCCTCAAACTGCACAAAAGCCAATCATGTAACCAAACAAGTAACCTCATAATATTCTGAAATTTAAAAAAAATCAATGCAAAAAAAAATAAAAATAAAGTCAACACCAATCTTAGGGCTGATATTTGCCTACTTTTGATAATTGTGGTAATCTCTGGACTCCTGAATTCATCTACATTATTTTTAAACAAACGGTGACCAAAACTGGGCACAATTCAGTCTACAATTGAAGGATCAGATCACAACTGGCCATGCCCCAGAACCCTCCAGCTCTTGGGCTTTGGCGATTCTCTTGCCTCAGCCTCCTGAGTAGGTGGGACTACAGGCACCCACCACAACACCTGGCCATTTTTTTGTTGCAGCTTGACTAGGGCCACATTCGAATCCGCCACAATGCCTGGCTATTTTTTGGTTGCAGTTTGGCCAGGGCCAGGTTCCAACCCGCCACCCTTGGTATATGGGGCCAGTGCCCTACTGGCTGAGCCACAGGCACCACCCTGCTGTAGGGCTTTTTACATATCTTCTTTTTACATATCAAGGAAGTTCTAGTTCAGGCGTCCTCAAACTTTTTAAACAGGGGGCCAATTCACTGTCCCTCAGACCGTTGGAGGGCCGGACTATAGTTTAAAAAAAAAAAACTGTGAACAAATTCCTATGCACACTGCACATATTTTATTTTGAAGTAAAAAACAAAACGGGAACAAATACAATTCACACCGCTTCATGTGGCCTGCGGGCCTCAGTTTGAGGATGCCTGTTCTAGTTGCTAAGAACTTTTTTAGCAATGAATATTCCATTTTATCAAATATATTTTCTATTAAGGTGGTCATGATTATTCTCCTTTATTCTGTTGATATGGAACATTACATTATTGATTTCCTAATGTTAAATCAGTTTAACATTCTCTGGTATTAACTGGAACACCAATTTATGGCTTATTTTCTATTTTGTATATTCCCAGATGTGGTTTGCCAATATTTTTGCTCAGGATTTTCTATCCACATCCTATGTTTCCATCTCTGTTCCTTTGTTTTACATGTATGAATGTTTAGTTTTATAAGAAACTACGAGTTTTCCAGAATGACTGTACCATTTTATATTTCCACCAGCAAAGAATGAAAGATCCAATTTCTCAGCATCCTTGCCAACATTTTCCCCCACTATTTTTTATTTTAATCATTCTAACAGGTGTGTAGTGATACCTCACTGTGGTTTTAAATTGCATTTCCCTAATGGCTAATGATACTGATCATCTTTTTTATGTGTTTGTCTTTTTTTTGGGGGGGGGTTGTTTGTTTGTTTTGTATTTTACTTTTGGGGGGGGGGTTGCAGTTTTTGGCCAGGGTTGTGTTTGAACCCACCACCTTTGGCATATGAAGCCGGCGCCCTACTCGTTGAGCCACAGGTGCCACCCTATGTGTTTGTCTTTTATATATCCCCTTTGTTGAAATGATTCCTTGTACCTTTTGCTCATTTTCTAATTTATTTCATTTAATTTTATTTATTTTAAGAAGGAGTCTCACTCTGTCGCCTAGACTGGAGTGCAGTGGCACAATCATAGCTAACTGCAGCCTCTAACTCCTAGGCTCAAGCTATTCTGCCTCAAGTCTCCAGAGTAGCTAAGACTACAAGCACATGCCACTAGGCCCAGTTCATTTGTTTGTTTTGTAGAGACAGAGTCTCATTATATTGCCCAAGCTCATTTTCTAATTTGATTTTTTTTAAACTATTGAGTTTCCATAGTTCTTTATATATATATTCTGAACACTATTCCTTTGTCAGACATGTGGTTTGCAAATGTTTCCATATGAATTTTACAATAATCTTATCTATATCTACAAAAAATATTCCTGGGACTTCGATAGGAATGGCATAAAAACCTATATATCAATTTGAAGAGAACTGACATATTCACTATGCGGAGTTTTCCAATCTACAGGATTTCTCTCCATTTATTTGGATCATCTCTGACTCCTTTTATCAGTGTTGCATGGCTTCCAGCACACAAGTTCTGTACATTTTTTGTTAGATTTACATCTAACTATTTCATTGTTTTGCATAATTGCAAATGGTATCTATCATATTTTTAAGTTTCATGTGTTCATTGCTAGCACTCAGAAATACAAGTGATTTTTGTATTCTTTTCTTATATCCTGCAAACTTGCTAAACTCACATATTACTTCTAAGAGTTTCTTTATAGACTCCTTGGGATTGTCTTCTTTTAAATGTATTTTCATTGTAAATTGACAAATTATAGTTGTATTATATATATATTTATGGGGTACAATGTGATGCTATGATTTATAAATACAACATGAAATACAGTCATTCATCACTTAATAATGAGGATACATTCTTAGAAATGCATCATTAAGTGATTTCATCTTTGTACAAACATCACAGAGTACACTTACACAAACCTAGATGGTAGAGCCTACTACACACATAGGCTATATGGTATTCCCTACAGCTCCCAGGCTACAAATGTGTACTGTACAGCACGTTACTATACAAAATACTATAGGTAATTATAACACAAATCATTAGGCAACAGGAATTTTTCAGCTCCATCATAATCTCATGGGATCACTGTTGTACACACAGTCCAACGTTGACCTGAAACATCACTATGCAGTGCTTGTCTCTAATTAAATCAAGGTGATTAACATCTCCATTACCTCAAATACTTTTATGGTGCCAACATTTGAAATTGACTAAGTGATTTTGAACCTGAATGACAGACTCATATTTTTTTCCTCCAGTGGATTACTTGCATTAAATCAACAAGATGAGAATACTCTTGTCCATGTCTCACAATATAGGATTCCCTCCCATCAATAGTTCCTAGGATGCCAGAGCTAAAAGACTTTTCTGGAAGTAACCAAAGAACCTCAGTCTCACCTATTACATTAACCATTAATTGTTGATCAAGGCAGTCAACTGACTCTAACTATAGCAAAGACCAAGCTAGCTGGGGTAGAGGTCTATAGTTTACCACATAAACTTTATGCATTTGTATATATACATATGTGTATGTATATAAACTTTATGTTTATGTATATACTTTACCACAACCCTAAGCAATGAGAGGAAAGCAGGAAGATGCTGAAGGAATCTGGGAACTTTTACAGGTTTCCAAGTATAAATCCAACATAGGTATAATTCAAGTTATGTACAGCAGCAGTCCTCAAATTTAGCATACATCAGAATCACCAGAAGGGTTTGTTAAAACACAGGATGCCACCCACCTATTCCTCAACAGTTTCTTTTTCTGGGATGTATATATTAGTCTGGCATGGAGCCCCAGATTTTGTATTTCCAACAAGTTCTCATGTGATACTGGGAATTGCTGGCCTAGGGACCACATTTTGAGAACCACTGAAGAGAATATTCAAAAACAAGAGGGCCCCAGGAGAGTCATGCCATGTGCTTCTGTGCTATCTACTGCTACACAGAAGCTGATCTCTGCTGCCCGTAGACCAAGCTCCCTTCTATTTCTTTGCTCCTGGTGGGTTCTGCTGTCTGGAATTCCTTCACACCTGTCAAAAGAAAAGAAGGCATGGCTGGGTGCTGGTAGCTCAATGGTTGGGGTGCTGGCCACATGCTCTGGGGCTGGTGGGTTCAAACCCAGCCTGGGCCTGTTAAAAAAAAAAAAAATAGCCAGGCATTGTGGTGGGTAACTGTAGTCCCAGCTACTAGGGAGGCTGAGGCAAGAGAATTGCTTGAGTCCAAGCGTTTGAAGTTGCTGTGAGCTATGACGCCACAGCACTCTACCAAGGGTGACAAAGTGAGAAACAAAAAAAGAATATTCAAAAACATAACTCCTATCATACCTATCTAACCCCAAAGAAAGATTAAAAGGGAACAAGGAGAAATGTAAATATATTAATAGTGATAATTCAGTAGCAACAAATTACTTATGATTTAGAAAAAAATTTGTCTATTTTCCTTCTCTTTTCCTCTGTTTCCTTGGGCTAGTATGGAAACTTTAGGGGGAAAAAAAATGTTTTTTTCCTATTGTCAAATTACTAAAGAACCATTAAGGTCTATAATTCAACGAGAAGACAACACACAGCAAGCAATTGAGAAGGCAAAGCCATAGTGGCATCCGAGCCAGGGTGAGGATAGTACTGCCAGGGAAAGGGAGCACAAGGCAGCTTCTCACAGGCTGCAGACATCTGCTTCAAGACCAAAGACTTCAGTGATGCAACAACAGAAACTCAGGAATCATTACAAAATGCACAGTCGGCTGCCTCACCTGAACTCTTCATAGCTAAACAGAATTACATGTCTCAGTGGTCTAGGGGAACTAGAAAATCCTATCAAAGATTATGGGTATTATTATTGGTTTTTTTTTTTTTTTTTTTTTGCAGTTTTGGCCAGGGCCAGGCTCGAACCCCTGGTATATGGGGCCGGCGTCCTACTCCTTGAGCCACAGATACCGCCCAGCATATGGGTTTTTTTGTTTGTTTGTTTTTTTGAGACAGAGCCTCAAGCTGTCACCCTGGGTAGAGTGCCATGGCATCACAGCTCACAGCAACCTCCTACTACTGGGCTCAAGCGATTCTCCTGCCTCCGCCTCCCAAGTAGCTGGGACTACAGGTGCCCGCCACAACGCCCGGCTATTTTTTGGTTGCAGCTGTCATTGTTGTTTGGTGGCCTGGGCTGGATTCGAACCTGCCAGCTCAGGTGGATGTGGCTGGTACCTTAGCCGCTTGAGCCACAGGGACCGAGCCAAAGAAATACATTGTTTTTTTTGTTTTGTGTTTTGCAGTTTTTGGCTGGGGCTGGGTTTGAACCCGCTACCTCCAGCATATGGGGCCGGCACCCTACTCCTTTGAGCCACAGGCGCCGCCCGGTGTTATTATTTTTTAATGGTTTGCCCTGAAGCTTTCACAGGAAATTCTCATTGAAGATTCTGCAGGGAGTGAGAGAAAAAATTCATATGCCCAAAATAGACTCAAACACTACTTCTGCTGAATAATGATTTAGGTATGTAAAACAAGCATTTCTAACAGTAGAGATTACAAATTTGAAACAAACAAACAAAAAAAAAATACAAATTAAGGCCAGGCAAGGTGGCTCATGCCTGTAATCTTAGCACTCTAGGAGGCTGAAGCAGGTGGATTGCTTGAGCTGAGGAGTTCCAGACCAGCATGACCAAGTCAGAGACCCCATCTCTACTAAACAGAAAAACTAACCAGGTGTTGTGGCAGGTGCCTGTAGTCCCAGCTACGGGGGAGGCTGATGCAGAAGGATCATTTGAGCCTAAGAGCTTGAGGTTGCACAACACTCTACCCAGGGAAACAAAGTGAGACTCTGTCTCAAAAAACAAAAACAAAAAAACAAAAAAACAACCAGAAACAGGCTTTCCTAATTTTTTTTTTTTTTAAAGACGGAGTCTCACTTTGTCACCCTCAGTAAAGTGCTGTAGCATCACAGCTCACAGCAACCTCCAGCTCTTGGGCTTAGGTGATACTCTTGACACAGCCTCCTGAGTAGTTGGGACTACAGGTGCCCACCACAATGCCTGGCTATTGTTTTGTTGCAGTTTGGCCAGGGCCGCATTCGAACCCGCCACCCTTGGTATATGGGGCCAGCACTCTACTCACTGAGCCACAGATGCCGCCCTGGCTTTCATAATCTTAACATTGGATTAGAAATATCAATATGGCCTCACTCCTAATGTAAAAAAAGAGAAAATACAAATTAAAAACAGGAAGACATAACTGTTAAATTTTTCTTATAGCTCATAATATCTTTGATATAAAACCAAGAACTTCACATCTTTTCCCTTGTACCACAGTGTCAATGTGAGCTACTGCTGCTAGAACTGCATGCAATGTATGATAAAGAATTCAGCCCTGAATTCTTAGACTATGAGCAATATATATATATATTGCAGTATATGTGCCGGCCCCATATACTAAGGTGGCGGGTTCAAACCCAGCCGCAGCCAAACTGCAACAAAAAAATAGCTGGGTGTTGTGGCTGGCACCTGTAGTCCCAATACACACACACACACACACACACACACACACACACACACACACACATATATATATATATTTTTTTTTTTTTCTTTTTTTTGAGACAGAGTTTCAAGCTGTTACCCTGGGTAGAGTGCCATGGCGTCATAGCTCACCAAGAACCTCAACATCTTGGGCTTAAGCAGTTCTGTTGCCTCCACCTCCCAAGTAGCGAGGACTACAGGCACCCACCACAATGCCCGGCTATTTTTTTGTTGCAGTTGTCATTGTTGTTTTAGCTGACCCAGGCCAGGTTTGAACCCACCAGCCTCGGTGTATGTGGCCAGCACCCTACCCACTAAGTTACTAGCACTGCCACAATATTTTTTTTAATTGAATTTCACAAGCAAAAACAACCCTTCTTAAATACAGGCTTTGTTTTTCGAAGATAAAGTTTTTACATACTGATTTTTAAAACTAGGATAATTACTACAAAGGTATTTGTAGAATTATACTGCTACAATGTTATAATATTTAGTTTTTAGTACTTTGACTTGTAGCTACCCATCTACATCGTTACTATTTATTAACTGAGAAATGCTACTTCATTTTTGCAAACTATAAAACCAAAGAGCTTGCCTTGAAATTTAGTCTTAAATTACAACATTATGGGAATGAAGTTAAGAACATAATTTTCTTTTTTTTTTTTCTTTTTTGAGACAGAGTCTCACTATGTCGCCCTCGGCAGAGTGCCATGACATCACGGCTCATAGCAACCTCCAACTCCTGGGCTTAAGCGATTCTCTTGCGTCAGCCTCCTGAATAACTGGGACTACAGGTGCCCGCCACAACGCCCGGCTGAGCATAAATTTTATTTCTAAAAACCAGTTGCAGAATATCAAAGTGATCCACATTATTCCTTACCAAAAAAGGTTTTGCCAAAAACATATGCATTTACTAGAAATGAGAACTGAATCTCATAAACGTGACACTCCTATAAAGAAATATTTGCAGTTTTTGGATAGGCTATAATATAAACCCAAAATGCCAAATCTCTGAGCTATTCTTCAGACGTAATCTGAGGCAAATAGTTCCCTTTATATGGTATGTATGGGTTAATTTCTTTTAACACTTCAAAAGTGTCTTCAGCCCTAACCTACACACAGGAGGCCAGCAAGTTGTACATACTATTAACCATGCAAAGCCTGAACTACCTGAAGTTCGAATATCAATATCCAATTCATGATCCTAATTACTATGTTGGTTACATTTATAAACTTTCAGCCAAAAATTACGCCTACTAAAATGTGCATTGAAAAGATTAAGTTCCTATCTGCTCCCTTTCAAATTTCCAAGGTTAACCCCTATTTACTTTCTGGGAAGCACTGTCTATAATCAAGCTAATAAATTTTTACTCATTTTCATTAAATTTTAACCTTTTCTAATACATACAAATGAATCCTTGGGCAATAAATATGAAAGTTCTTCATCCAATTAAAACACTTATACAGGAATGGATTAAAGATGGTGGCTGAGTAACAGCTTCCCTGTAACTGGGCTTGGCGAATCTGGGGAGACAAGACTCCAGACATCTCTGGCCGGTGGGATCTGCCTACGATCATCCCTTTTAGGATACAGGGAGCCAGCAAGGGACTTCTGGACCCCAGGAG
>CAUYPK010109613.1:0-66039 GCA_963574355.1 Loris lydekkerianus
TCAATTATTGTAATTGTTTTGGGTATATATTTTTATTTTTGAAATTTACCAGTGGCTGCTGCATTTTCCACCTCGGCTTATACTCGAGTCACTAAGTTTTCCCAGTTTTTAGGGTAAAATTAAGGGGTCGGCTTATACTCGGGTCAGCTTATACTCGAGTATGTACGGTATAATGTGTAGCGTGATGATTCACACATATATACTCAATATGTTAGCTGTTCTGTTTGTTCTTGTTGTTATACCAGATGACCCCAAAGGTAACTTCAGATGTATGGATTCTGTATTTCCACTGAAATAGCCAGCAGAGCACAGATACTTTGACAAAGATTACGGTGTCCATTCCGGTGGCTCCATCTATGGGGTGTCCGTTCAGGCGGCTCTGTGTATGAGCCAGGAGAGCTTAGGAAAGTTACATGGCTTTCTGGGTTTTAGCCTCCTCATCTATAAAAGAGTAATTGTAGACCTGACAAATGGTGGGTAGAGGGATCTTTGGGCTGAGCTTGGATGCCTCCTTGCTCCTAGGCAAAATACTTAATTCCTCTGAAAGTTTGTTTCCTTTTGGTAAAATCAGATTAACGATGCCTGCCAGAAATTAACACAGGTAAAGCTCCGAGTGCGGGATATAATCTGTACACAGCAGGGCCTCAAAGCCTTTCTTATTCGTTTCTCAGTGAAATGGAGAAAGTGGTGTCAGTTTTTCAAACTCTAAGATCATTGTGAGGATGAAATAAGGTAATGGAAGGGAAATTACTTTTTAAACTCTTAAGTGGCATGACTATTCAGATTCAAATGAATAAGAACTTAAATTAGCAGGCCAGGATTTATGTCACCAAGCTTTATCTGGCAAAAACGAATATGAATAAAAACAAATGCTCATTTAATGTTCAAAAAAATCTTTTACTCATCTATTTACTCAACAATTATTCAATGAACATGTGCTACAGCAGAGTATTTTCCTAGTAGGATTCTTTGATTATTATTCTTATTTCAGTCTAGTTCAAAAGATGGTCTTACGTCAATCAATAATTGGGGGAAGATGGACTTAAAAAAATAAATAAAAGAAGAAATTCGGGTTAAAGAAAATTAAAGGCAGAAAAATAAATGGAAGTCAGACAAAAGATTAACCCATGAGAACAAAGATATAATTCCAAACTCTGATAATGATGGGCTATATTTTTACTCTTAGGAGGCAAATCAAAGAGAAAAGCAACTGGTAACCGAGTGTTGGTCAGGGTGTCACCCATTGGCACTGCATTGGAATGACTAGGGCACTTGTTTCCATCTTCCAACACCTGACCACCTGAATTTTCACACCTACCCACGGTGTCTTTGAAACTATTACAAACGCTCTAATGCCTAATAAATATTTCCTGCTATTTTAAATTAAGGATGCTAGCAATGGTAACCATGGTAACTCTTGGCAAAACCCTTTTGGAAAATAATTTGCTAAAAGTGATAAAAATGTTAACCAATTTTCAAGATTCTTAACTTCTGTCCTAAGAAAGTGTTGTTATGGTGTCCATTCAGGAAAGTGATTCAATCAACAATAAAGACATTAAAACAATCAACATTAAAACAAAGGCCGAGGGACACAGATGTCACCAAGCTTTTAATCCATGGCAATTTAATCCATGACTGGTTATACTGGAAACAACCTTGTTAAGCAAAACCGGGGTAGGGAAAATAATTAGGTAAAATGTAGAATTTCCTTTCCATTAATTACTTTGGCAACACAAAAAATGGTAATCATGACTTGGATAAATTGGTTCAGTTTCCTTAATGACATTCGGAAGGTAAAATTAAAAAAAATGATTGCATTGATATTACACATAGAAACTAGAGACTAGGAAATAAAAATTAAGATATGGTATTTTATTACAGATGGATTGTAGAAAATTCTGTTTCACATTTTAAAAGTTATCTTTTGGTTTGGTTTGGGGTATATTTATGTGTGTGCTTTTCTCCAAATAAGGCAAGTTTGTTATCTCCACAATCAGATGCTATTAGGAAATTAAGGTTCAAGCTTTAATTATTTTCAGTCATTTCTTTCAGGGCAAGGTTAAGGTCAGGGTAAACAGTGAAAGAAATAGGTAAACCTTATGCATAGTAACATCAGTGAGATAGCCAAGAAAGACCATGGAAATACTGTTCAAAGACGGCCACGGCCCTCAAAAAATCTCTGGGATTTTTTTAAAAGCATGCTTTTCTTGGCAGCTGCATGTATCAACATATGTGAAAGTATTATCCAGGGTGCATTCTGTATTTTCAGAAATGTGACATGATAACATCCCTTAAAGAAAGGGATTTAGGGTGAACATCCATCAACTTTCACTCGCTGGACTCCCTGAGGCAAGGCTTTCTGCGTCATGTCAACCATTTCCCCCTACCAGTAAAACGGGAAGAAATGAGAGACAGCATCTCAACGGCATGTCCTCTCTCTTATTCCCCCAACATCTTTCCTACTGCTGCAGGCCGAATGACAGGGCAGAAAATGTTACTGTTTTTATAGAAAAATAATGTCAAATACAAATAATGTTTACAGATTAACCCAAATGTTGGTCATAAAATGATCTTCCAACACTTACATGCGTACGTGCGTAATAAGGCACCTTGCACCAACTTAATACTGTCAACAGAAATCTCATCCAATTTTCTAACTGTCTCATCTGAACTGGACACAGGTTTCAGGACACTCTGAAGGGTAACCCTGTAAAACTAATCGTAGGGTCCAGGCGTCTAGGTTTCATACTAATCTGTATTTCTTCTATAAGCTTGGGGTTTTTTGGGGGATCATACAGGTGGTGTGCAGACCCTTATTCAAGCTTCTGTTCCCAAAAGAGCAAAGGGACTGCATTTATCCTAAGTTGCTTTTTTTTTTTTTTTTTAAACCAGGCTACAGTCATGCTTTGTCTTGAAATCCCTGGAAGTTCTGCACACAAGCTGAAGGCCAGTGTGCTTTGCTTTGTGGTGTGGTGGTGTTCCTGAGTGTTCACCCGATTTTCTAGATGTGGATTTGGACAAAATTTCTTAGACAGAGGAAGAACTTGAGGTGACCAGAGAGGTGAAGGCTTGTCCAAGATAACATTAAAACCCTGATCATCAGTCTTGCGCATATTGTGATTATTAAGTATAAAATGTCTGATTTCCTTAAGTACTAAGTTTAACAGTTGATATCTCTGACATTTCACTTTGACACTTCTTTGGGTTTTTTTTAATGATTATTGTTCTTGTGAAGGTAATATCCTCATTCTTTTAAATGCATGTTTTGGTTTATGATTATCTTTCCAATTTTTTTAGAGTAATTTTTGCTAATCCACAGGTAAGTCAAAACTTTGTGTTACTTTTTAACGTGAGTTCCACAATGTAGTCAGTGCAGTGCAAACAGCTGGGAATTTCAATGAAGTGTTTGGGAAGAGTGTGGCTAATGAATGCATAGTATGTTGGTGGTTTGAGAAGTTCCATTCTAGTGATTTTAATCTTGAAAATGAGACCTAGGTGGACAATGATGATCTGAAAGCTGTAGTGGAAGTGAATCCATGTGAACCTATGCGTGAATTAACCGCAAGGTTCAACATTGCTATTCCAACAGTATTGGGTCATTGGAAACAAATTGGCAAGGTGAAGAAGGCGGATAGATGGGTTCCTGATGAATGAAATGAGTGCCAGAACAGAAATTGTCTCAAAGCTTGCCTTTCATTGTTGTCAGGACATAAGGGCAAACCATTTCTATACTGTATTGTTACATGTGATAAAATGTACACTCTTTTTGACAACCACAAGTGTTTGACACAGTGGCTAGATAAAGATGAAGTGCCGAAACACAGTTCAAAACTGAATATTCAGCAAAAAAAGCTAATGGTGTCTGTTTGGTGGTCCATCTCTGGTATTAACTGCTAATAGCTTAATGAAATTGATTACAGAGGATGGTCAATTGATTACAGAGGATGTCTACTGCAATCAACTGAATTAAGATGCTTGAGATTAAGCAGCTAAGATCAGTGATTAGAGACAGGCCAATTCTTTTGCAAGACAAAAGAATTATCTTGTCTTACAAACAACGCTGCTCAAACTACAGAAGCAGGACTTGCAAACTCTGTTATCCACCGTACTCACCAGACCTTGCACCAACTGACTACGACTTCTTCCAGGCTTCAGACCACTCCTTGCAAATAAAAATAGTCAATTCTCAACCAGCTGTGGAAAGTGCCTTTCTGATTTCATTGCCAATTGCTCTGCCCACTTCTTTGCTGCTAGTGTTTTCAAGTTACCATTAAGATGGCAACACTGTGTCAATAGTGTAGGTATGTACTTGATTATTGTGCTGCTTCTTGTTTGTGATATAACAAAGTAAAATTTTGATTCAAAATCAGATATTTCAGAATGAATGACCTATATAACTCAGAATATTTTCCAAGAGCACAACGTGGCTCCTCTCATTTGTCCTGAAAGAGAGTTGGATGTTGGCTTATAAGAATGTAGAGGGAGCAGTGGATGAGTTGGAAGGAAAATGTCTGAGCGCAGGCCTGAACAGGTCACCATAGGTTTCGTTGTGGTATGAGGTCATGAAACATCTAGTCATGGAGTACATGGCTTTCTTCAACTAGGATTCAGCAAGAGAAGGCATTCATTGTTTGTACTGAGGGAACTTCTATCAATTTGCTAGGTGCAACTCTGGAGGAATTGAGATAATAGCCACTCAAATTATTTTCATATTCAATGGTTTCCATAAGGAACCCCAGTCAGGGAACACAGCCTAGAGGGATGGCTAATAACAAGGAACAAAGATAATGCAGTCCAAAAAGCCAGAAACCTATAGCCAGAAGACCCTGATTTGAGACCCAGTTATAACATTCTATGACGTTAACTTCTCCAAGCCTCAGTTACCCAATGGTCAAATCTAATAATTACACTACTGACTGCACAAGGTGTGTTCTGAATGAAATAACATCTCTGAAAGTGGTTCGTAATCTGTCTCGTATGGTACAGATGTAAGCATTCTCTGTGAACTAGAAGGAATCTGAGTCATTAGGCCAACAGCCAACTCCTGGGAAAGAGGTTTAATGATCAGGAGAATTTCACACATACTTTCTGATTTCTACCCTCCAACGTGACAAGTCCTACACATGCTTACCTCTGCATAATGTTTCGGCCTAAAAGCAAATAGTGAGAGCAAACCATGACAGATGTGCCTTCTTCAAGTTTTTCAGAGAAGCCCCCAAAATGGAAGATTATAATTATTTGCTTATCTTGAGAGGTGTGGCCTATTAATGAGCAGGTATGAATACTCTGTCAGAGGCACAGAGGACTTGGGAAGACTGGAACGTTGAAATGGGAAGCCACAAAAAGCAAGGCCGCCTGATGAAGGTAAAAGCTTGTGTCTTCCTCGAGGGTGTTCAGTGGAGACAGTGCCAGGATACTGAGATCCAGCACGGTTTCTCTTACCAATCCATATACTCTGACTTGAGGTCATATCCTTCTAGAGGAAGGGAGAAAAGGTTGTCTTTTTCTTTGGACAAAAGTGCCACTTGCTAAACTAAGCTTTATTCTAGAGCAGTGATTTTTAACCAATATGCCCTGAGAGGATCTTAGGTGTGCCATGAACATTTTTAAAGATTATTAATGAAATTATTTTCAAAGTTCAAAGCACAGTAAGTACATTCTTATTATTATTTTTTTTTTAACTCTTTTTTTTTATCAACATGGTGTAAGTGTGCCTTGGAAGTTCAAGAGTGCAGTGAAATTTAAAAAACGGTTGAGAAACACTGCTCTGAAAGCAGCATGTTCCATTCTGTGGCTGGGGGGCGATAAGAGACAGGGAACACACATTTTTTTCATTTTGCAAAATTAAGTTGTACACAAAATGAAAGCGAGAGAAAGCTAAAAACAGAGACCTAAGCAGCAACCAATGGCTTTCTTGGTAGCGTGAAATCAGCACGATAGAAGTGTTTACAACATAAAACTAGTCACAGTCTACCAATCAGGGCTCGCCCTCCTAACCTTTTAGAGAGTTGCTTGTTAAATATTGGCCACCACTGGATGAAATGCAAGCTCCAAGAAAAAGATGAGATCTAAAATTTATTAATGTTTGATGTGATCTCTGAAACATGTGAAACCTGTGATATAGTTATTATTACCTGGCTTTGTAGATCAAGTAGCTGAACGTCTTAGAAAAGGAAAATTATTTTCCCAAGGTCCCATCCAACTAGAAAGAGGCAGAACTTGGACTCAAACTCAGCTTTGTCTGGCTGATGACTATGAAGCCCAGGGTCTTTTCACCACGCTCTGTGATTTTGCTGAAATCCAAAGTCTGTGATTCCAAGATGGCTCACCACGGCATTTACTTATCATGTTAATTCTCCTTAGCATTTTTATTTCCCCCAGTGACATGCAGGCATTTTAAAGGCCACTGTGGCACTTCCAGCACATTCATCAGACTTGCTCCCATGGCTCCACAGTCAGCCTCCCCATTAAGTTTCTTCTTCAAAGAAACCATCCAGAGTCAAGCAAGTCCGAGTTCAGTAACTGCTCTGCTGACACTGGGAAGATATATTGCTATACTCGGGTGACTACAGTGTTTAGAACAGCTTTGGAAGAGTATTGTATCAATTATATTGTCCCTCTGGGAGCCCTATTAACATTAAAATGTCTTAAGAGACCAGCTAAAAACTGGAACAAAGAAAACCTCTCATAAGAAGGCTTCTTCAAATTTATAGTTGTTAAGGAAAAAAAACATCCACCTTGCCTCTCCCTTTGCACTTGACACAAGAATAGATGACTCTTCTTGGAATATTTTCAGCAAATTATCTTAGAAAATGAAGGCCTATATCAGGGTGGATTAGCTCAGACCAAAAGCAACGCTGTGCAGGAGAAGACAGCATGGATTGAAATCACACCTTCTATCTGGCTTCGGATTCTGGCTCTGCTACTTAGGGTGTCAACAACAACAACAATTGTAGTTATAATTTAATGAACAACTGTTAAAGACTGGAGGCTTTATATAATCCACGGTGTTTAATCCCTACGATGACAGTTCAATGTGGATATCATTCTTACCTTAAATATGGGGAAACCAAGGTTAAAAGAGGCTGGTACCTTCAGCCAGCTCAGGCAAGTATTATGGTGGGCATTTCACGGGCTGCTGAAATGACTCCCAAGGATTCCTGCTTCCTGATATTCACAACTTTATGTGATCTCCTCCCTTTGTGTGGGGGCTGGAACTAGTGAAAAGAACATAGCAAAAGTGATGGGATGTCACTTCCAAAACAAAATCAGAAAAGACTGTGACCTCCATCCTTCTTATGCGTGTTCTCACCATAACGTCTCTTATCAAGAGACCCGTATGGCCAGGAACTCGGGACGTCCAGTGGCCAGCAGCCAGGCCTTCAGTCCAACAACCCAGGAGGAGCTAAGTCCAGCCAACAACTACCGAGAGAGCTTGGAAGCAGATCTCGTCTCCATTGAGTCTCCCGAGCCATAGAGAGGACCCAACTCAATCCTTACCAGATTCCTGACCCACAGAAGCTGTGTGTTATTTTAAGCTGCTAGGTTTGGGGATTGTTTGCTACACAGCCATTGATAACTCATATAGGTTGTCAGAACCAGAGATGAAGCTCACCGCTAACTTTCCAACTTCAGAGCACAATCCATCTCTTCTCGTTGCCCTAATTAATTCTTGCCCTAATTAGTCCAAGAATAATTTATAAGCCATGTGACCTTGGGCAAATTACTAAAACTCTGAAACTCCTCATCCACATGAATAAAATGGGGATGATGCCCTTACCACAGTGTTACAGAGCAGCTTAAATAAGATAATACATCTCATGTCATGAGATAAGAGAATGCCTTTGGCTGATCTCCTAGTTGAAATAGGAAAGAAGAGAAAACAGCAAGCTGTTACCAGGAGGAATGTCTTAATAGTATCAGGTTGCATACAATGATGAGCTTTGAAGGACTTCATCCTGAGAAGCAAAAATAGATGAAGCTCAGCAGGGTACCCTGCAGCTTTGGGGCCACATGTGGCCTTCTGGACCCTTGAGTACAGCCTTTTGACCAAATCCAAATTTTATAGGGCAAATCCTTTTAATAAAGGGATATGTTCTGTGGAGTTTTGATTCAGTCAAGGGGCAACACTTGGGGGATCTGGAGGGCCACATGTGACCTTGAGGCTGCAGGGTCCCCATCCTGTTTCTCACTGGTGCTGTGATAATAGTGCATAGCCTACAGAAGTGCTCTGATGATAAATTAAATGAGATCATATTTTTAAAATAATTGGAACAGGACCTACATATTGTAGATACTCACTAGAGTCTGACCATTTTTACCATATTTTTGTAGTTAATAGTATTTTTATTAATAATAATAGCATTTCAGGGGACCTGCTACAGGTGAGTAAAGAATTTTTGGATGGATGCTTTTTAAATTACTCGCATCATATTTTGAAGTTCCCCTCTGATCCTTAAATGCATCAGGTGATTGCGCACACCTGTGCTTTGGTTCTCCAGCTCCATCTTTTCCCCCCTTCTTAGTGCACTAGATCTTACTGCAGGGTTTCTCTACCAACAGTTATACCCTAAAAGAACAATTAATCATGGGAAAGCCCTCGTCTAAATTCTTGATTGCCTACTCAGGGATTCCTCTGCGAGATTACACGTCAAACATTTGGGCTACTAGTACTATCTATGGCCACTATCAATGTCTCTATAGAAAACATGTGGTATTTAGTAGACTCTTGCTATGACCTACTTAATATCTACAAGAGTGGCCACAGAAATCATGTCTATCTAGTGTATTTTCATGTCTCCAGTGTCTAGTAGAGGGCCAAGCTTGAAGTAAATAATCAACATTTGCCACATCAAGAAAGGAACTGAACAAATATTGTTTCTTCACCATCTTCACTAGATAATCACTGATTTCCTAAAAATCACTTCATTGGATGGGCAAGATGGCTCATGCCTGTAATCCTAACACTCTGGGAGGCCAAGGTGGGCAGATCGCCTGAGCTCAAGAATTCGAAACCAGCCTAAGCAAGAGGGAGACCCTGGTCTCTACTAAAAATAGAAAAACTAGCTGGGCACTGTGGCAAGCATATGCAGTCCAAGAGTTTGAGGTTGCTGTGAGCTATGATGATGCCCTGGCACTCTACCCAAGGTGCAGAGTGAGACTGTCTCAAAAAAACAAAAAAATTAATTAATTAAATAAATTAAATTTAAAAATTGCTGCATTCCTCAAAACTGTTAGTGTATAGAATTTATTAATGTAATAGGTACATGGGATAATTTCACTTCTGGTTTTTGTTTTTGTTTTTCTATCTGCTATTAGGTCCTAGCAAAATTGTCTAGAAAACACAAGAATATCTCTCCCATATACAGACTCAGTGTCTACTCCATTTTCTAGGAAAATGAAATAAAAGATGACAAAAAGGTGAGTCACAACTACGTGTACACTCCTGAGCTAAGTGTGGGGATCTAGTTAGATGCTGAAACCACTCAGGCCTGTGCCAGCCAAGGCTCATTTCTGTAGCCACAAAGGTCTATCTTGCTGAAGCTGCACGTGCCCGGTCCCCTTGTTTTTAAACCTCAAAGATAATTTGGACAAAAATTTCAAGGAAATTTATGAAAAAATTCACTGATACTAAATTCCACATGTTACCTATTCATTTCCCTTAGACTAGTAATAAAAAAACTACCTGTTTTAAAATTTGAATATGTAAACTAAAACAATTTATACAGACAATCTAGGTATGATTATTTTATAAAGTCACAATTTTACTTATTCTTCTTTTTTTTAATGTAGTTGTTCAATGGGATTGGGGTACTCAGGAGTTAAAGAAAAGAGAAAATATCTATTCCACTAGAAAAATCAACAAGATGTGAACCACATTTCGGAATTAGAAACAGAGCAGTTGTATTAAAATTAAAAAAAAAAATAAACTAGACTTAAAATTTTGAATTATGTTCAAATCCTTGCCCTCCTCTAACTAGTGAGTGAATGTCAATAACTTTACCTCTCAGAACCTCCATTTCTTTATCTGTAAAATGGACAAAATCATTCTGAATTCATTCTGGTCCTGTTGTGAGGCTTAAAAAAAAGCTTACATGAAAGAGCCTAGCATAGATCCAGACAGATAGTAAGCATGTATTAAGTGTTCATTAAATTTGCTAGCAGCAAATGAAATACGGCTAGAAAATAACTACATAAACCCAATCTTTGAATACTTAATAGTGAAAATAAAGGTCGGGTGTGGTGTCTCATGACTGTAATCTTAGCACACTAAGACGCTAAGGTAGGTGGATTGCCTAAGCTCAGGAGTTCAAGGCCAGCCTGAGCAAAAGCCAGACCTCTATCTCTACTAAAAATAGAAAAATTAGCCAGATGTTGTAATGGGCACCTATAGTCTCAACTACTCAGGAGGCTGAAGCAAGAGGATCACTTGAATCCAAGAGTTTGAGGTTGCTATGAGCTATGATGCTATGGTACTCTACCTCAGGCGACAGAGTGAGACTCTGTCTCAAAAAACAAACAAACAAAAAATAGCAAAAATAAAAATATTTCCTCCCTACTCTATTTTCTACTTAACATTGAATGTATTATCCCAATGAATGGCCAGAACTTTGTGAAAGTTACTTCCATAGAAACGCAGAGCTGGATTTATAAAAAAAAAAAGAAGTAAAATAAAGTCATGGCATTCAAAATGTTCATGTCATTTAAACTAAACTCCAATCCTGTGGGTTTTTCTAAGAAAAACACATTGAAATTTTCTACTCCTTCAAAAGCAATTTCAACCTTCCAGAATATTTTTAGTCCCTCCATTCTTGGACCCCATGGACGTTCCAACTATCGAAAAAATGGACATGCAAAGAAATGATAGGTTTATAATAATATTCCCAAATTCTTCAGGCTACAGATTTTCATCCCCAAAGAGAAAGTGGCTTGTGTTTCTTAGAAGAAAGGAAAGCTGCAGGCTATAGAGAGAAACCTTGTATTTTCAGGTGCCCTGCTTCATTCAGAGTTCAAGTTTCTACTGTGCAATCCTCCTGCTTTGACAACCCTGCATACACACTGGTGTGCCGGAGAGTCTAAGAAGGACTCTTCTCTTCCTGCACATGTTCCCTGAAGCAGTGGTTTTAGAAAACTCTTTCATGCTTATAAATTGCTGTCACCTTCCCAGTGATGTCATCTCTCCAGCACTTCATGTGCAGGGGTATAAAGACACTTGCCCCATCATGTCCACCACGTACTAACCCAAGTATCTTATATTTTTCTTCACTCAACATGATTTCATCTCCGAGAGAGTAGTACCATCATTCACCCATAGTACACAAGCCAGGAACTGGGAGTAGACCTAACTCACCTTTACCCTCCCTATCTCCTAAACCCAAGTCTTACTGACCTTCCCTTCCAGATCTTCATGAGTCCAACCCACCCTCTGCCTTGTCTACCATCACAGGCTGGCTTCAGACTCACAGCACTTTTCAATTGCCATATAGTAATACATTCCAAAAAGGTCTTTTTTCCTGGGTCTTGCTGCCCCTAGCCTTATCCTCTCCAATCCATTTTCTACATGGCAGACATAGTTATATTCCTTTTTTTTTTTTAATTTGGACTCTGAAGAGACTGTCAAAAAATGCCAATGCCGACTATATTTAAAGTTGTCATAGCAGAGTATTGGGAAAAGTTTTCAATGAGCAATAATTGCCTTTGGATAAAACTCATTTGCTCCTATAATGCCATCGCACAAAGCTACAGTCATATTCTTAAAAGGCCAATATGACCATGTCACCTAGAGGCCCATATCCCTTCACATTGCCTCCATGGATGGAGGCAACATATTTTGGCATCTTACCTCTTACATGTGCTCAGATTCCCCAGCCTTAGCTTCTGCCACTTTCCTCAGTATAATAAATGCTCAAGTAATAGCAAACTCTTCAGAGTAGCTTTCTCTACAGTTCTTGCTGTTCCACAGCATGTTCCATTTTCCAAAGTGTTGCACGTCTTTGCAAAGAATATGTTTTCTTTTTTTTCTTCCCTTCACAACTCAACTCAAGCCTTGCTTCCTCTAGAAATCCTTCATTACAGTACACAGTGGCTCCAACAATAGCAGGTATAGAAAGGATTTTGCAAAGTTAAAACTTCTTTTGAAAAAGTGGGAATTTATAATATATTTTCCTTCTGCACTACTCTGAGATCCTTTCTAGAGCAGAGAACTAAGCAATATAATGTGATATTTAAGAATAAGGTCTCTGAATTGTAACCTACAGGATTTTTATCCTGACTCTGCCAGTTTCCAGCCAGTTGACAAACTATCTAGACTCTTCAGGTGATATCTTTTAAAAGATGATAATAGATAACCAGTTTATCTTTTAAAAGTTGATAATAATGATACTAAGTGCGATGGAGAGTTATCAGAATAGAATGAGCTGAAACAGAAAGGATGAGAAGCAAGGAATCAGCCCTGCAAAGACTTAGAGAGAAAATGGTGATTACAAAGGCCCCGCTGATGAATCGTGGGGCACTGGATGATGTACAGCCAGCTGCCTGATCCCCCCTGCAATTTCACTCAGCTTGGGATTATGTTTTCTCAGAGAAGGCAGTGAAAGCCCCAGTACTAACACAGAACCTCATTAGCTGGGATCTGCTTCATTTCTTCTGCCCCATTTGGATTCTTTCCAGATTCTACTATCACTTTTAAGCCTTGGGTGAAACTTTAAAGCCCTCCAAAGTGGTGAAAGGGCTACATTGGCAGGGACCCAAGGGATGCACGTGAATGCTGATTGCAGCAGTCCCGAAGCAGCGGCCTGGGGAAGGCATGTCCACCCCGGCCTGCTCTGGATGAACACCGCAAAGCACATCCCATCGTGGAATGTGGACTTCTTGTTACACTGGACAGGAGGCTTATTTCAGCATGAGATGCGTTTGCCAAAGGAACAGAGAGTTGGTGATCACACTGGTTTTAAAAATGGTTTTTGCTTTATAGCAGAGAAATGAAATGATTTATGAGTTTGTCAGGGAACGGATGCTGCCTCTTGGAAAAAAAAAATCCTCTCTGTTCCTGAGGATCATGAATTGCAAATGAACAAGAGGATGATGTATGTGTGCGTGTGTACATGTACATGTGTGCACACACGTATCTCAGTGCATGTCCCCTTTCTTCTTTGCTTCTGTGGTTTGGACTACTGTGTGCCTTCCCTGACGCTGTAAGCGAATTCTAATTATAATGCCAACCAGTCACTTCCAAGACAAACCAAATCTGTCTCCTATTAAAGTCATGGAATAGTTAAACGTATCTTTTTTTATTCCCAACCATAATAAAAAACAGGTTCCCCATTCAATCTCATGCTCCAGAAGACAGAGGATTCCACATGTCACATGGTCCTTTCCGTGATATTTGGAAATACATCCTGATGGAGTCCCAGGCATATCAGCAGGAGGTTAGCCTAACTTACGGCTCATCATCTTCACTGCGGTTTGGACAGCAGCTGCGTGGAAATCCTGAAATGTAATCGATTTCCTTCTTAAGACACTGAGCCTGTTTGCCAGCTACTAAGCGTATTCCTTGGTGTGTCCTGAGATGTTGGATGGCATCGCAGAAATGAGAGCTATGCTTTCTTTTGAACAAGAAGTGAGGAGATACTACCTTTCAGGAATTGCTTCTAAAGGGAAAAATAACACTCCAGTTTTTGTGTTCACCAGTTTGCAACAATCATTCTGATGATATAGGTTCATAAAACTGTCTTAGACATGAAATCTTCCTGTATAATTCAGTGGTTATTATATCCGAAAGCTCTAAATTTGTATGCCTCCAGAATGCAATTTGATAATAAAAGTAACTCTTTAAAGAATATTTCAATAAAAAAAAATCCAGAAGATTAAATGCTCTGCAAACATTTACTTCCTATAGAAAATCTATCTGGCGTTCAATATTTGCATTTTCTTCCAAATTTTTCAAGTATGCGGAAAATTACCAATAGACTTTAAATTGCAATTTAAAAGATCATAGTCTTTGCTCCACAGTTCTTTAGTCAGAGGATTTGTGTTATATCTGTAGAGTTAAGAGTTACCTTTTGTTTTATTTAAAACATTCTTTACTTTTAAATTTTGTGGATACACAATAGTTGTACATATTTGTAGGGTATCTGTAATATTTTTATACGAGCATACTATGTATAATGATAAAATCAGGGTAATTGGGATAGCCGGATAGCCATCACATTAAACATTTATCATTCCTATGAGTTAGAAACATTCCAATTCCACTTATGGTGAAACGTACAACAAATAATTGTTAACTATAGTCATCCTTTTGGGCTACTGAACACTAGATCTTACTCCATGTATGTGACAATATTTTTATAGTCATTAACCCACTCCACATTACCCTCTTCCCCATGACCCTTCCCAGTACTGGTAGCTCCTACATATAGTGTTTACAACTCATAAATTTTCTATTTGTATCAAAATCTCCTATCAAGTAGAATTACATTAAATCAGTTTCTCTGTTTATAATTTTCTACACAAAAAATTATAGTACGAATTCAGATCTCATATTTCTGAAAAAGTTCACAAATTAATTAAAATTACAGGACACAAAGTCAACATACAAAATCAGTAGCATTTCTGTATGCCAACAGTGAATATTAGATATATATATAAAAAATAAACCAAGAAAGTGATCCTATATACAGTAGCTATAAATGAAATAAAATACCTAGGACTAAACTTAACCAAAGAATGAAAGATCTCTACAGTGAAAAATATACAACACTGGTGAAAGAAATTGACAAGAAGACAAAAAATGGAAAGATATTCCATGCTTTATTATCAAAATCAATATTGTTAAAATGACCATACTCCCCAAAGCAAGCTACAGATTTAATTCAATCCCCATCAAAATACCAATGGTATTCTTCACAGAAATAGGAAAAAATCCTGAAATGTATATGTAACCACCAAAGACCCAGAATAGACAAGTAATCTTGAGCTAAAAAAAAAGAAACACCAAAGTTTGAGACATGATATTACCCAACTTTAAATTATACTACAAAGATACAGCAACCAAAACAGCATGGTATTGGCATAAAAGCAGACACAGAGACAAAAGGGAGCAGAACAGAGAAGCCAGAAATAAATCCATACCTTTACAGTCAACTCATTTTTAACAAAGGTACCAAGAACATACATTGAAGAAAGCCCAGTCTCATCAATAAATGGTGCTGAAAGAACTGGATATTCATATGCAGAAGAATGAAGCTAGACCCTAATCTTTTGCCATATGCAAGAACAAATCAAAATGGATTAAAGACTTAAATGTAAAACTTAAAACTGTGAAACTACATTGGTGAAACACTATAGAACATTGGTGTGGGCAAAGATTTCTTGAGAAGACCCCAAACAAACTTGAGTAAGATCAAAGCATAAACATCTATTGATCATTCTATTTTTTTTTTTCTGTGAAGTGATTGTTCTTAACTTTAATTTACCTTGGTTTACCCATTTGAGTTATTTTTTTCATCTTAAAATTTTATTTGTTTTTAATAGACCAATAAAAGCTGTCCCCATACTTATGGTATATAAGATGATTTTTTGATATATGTATACACTGTAAAATGGATAAGTATACATTATTAATTAACATATACATTATCTCACATACTTATTCTTTTTTTGCGGTGAGAACACTTTAAATCTACTCTCTTAGCAATTTTCAAGTATACTGTTCCACTTTTTAATTAAGGTGTTTTTCCTATACTTACCCTTTCTGATTCTTAGGCGTTCTGTTATATTCTTTATACATATCCTTACCTACTTTGGAGTTTCGTTTTTCACATACCAACTAGTTATTTTTCTTTAATCAGATTTATTATTTTATAGAAACAACCAATTATTTCAGCACATTAAACAGTTTGCCTCTCCATTCCTAACTTTTAATTCACCATTTCCATACATAAAGTTTTTATATGCATCAAAATCTCTCATCAAGTATAATCACATTAAATTAACTTCTCTGTTTCAGATTTTCTAAACCAAAATAATGGTATGGGTTCAGATTCCAGGTCTATGGAAAGCTCACTGATAATTTCAAATGTTCAAGACAGAATAGGTGTCTTTTTCTGTCATTTATTACTTTGTTATCTCCTTTGGGGACACAGATTTATTTTTTCTAGCTTAGCCTCCCCCTCCATGTGTAGAAATAGAAGATCCAGCTCTTTGCAGAGGTCACCACTACAACTTTCCACCTTGTTCCAGCTCAAAGCTATGTCTCCTTTCTTCTATTGGACTGTAAGAACAAAGGGACTTAAAGTACTCCAGGGAGAAAAGCCCCTTAGGACCAGTTTCAGGTTCCCTGATGGCTGGCTTCAGGGTCCACTGTTTCTCTAAATTCCTGTTCCTTATCTGTTTTGTCTTCTAAAGATTTCCCTAATTTTCTAACAAGTGCAGCTATGCATTTAAACAGTGATTTTTAAATTATGACAATAATTCACTTAAATATATACCTTTTACATGGTAACCCAGTACACACAAAACCTTTCAACTCATAGAACAATACTTGACCTTACCACCTGCAGGGCACTGGGCTGTTTTCATTCTGTTCTATTTCGCTCTGCTCTCCCTCTGTCCTATTCCATTCCATTCCATTTTATTTCATACCATTCCATATAAAAAATGCTAGTTACAACCCACAAAATTGTTTTTTTTACATACCCCTGGGATATTTAAACTGCAGAGCCTGCAGTTTAAAAAACACACAATGTAAAGAAATGTTCCCTCCCTCCATCCTCCTTTAATATTTTACTTGGAAGTTTTGTGGATTTGATAACATAAGGATCTTTAGGATACCTAAATTGCAAGTTAAATGTTAACTTTCTTCTCATTGCTAAAATGAGGCTAAAGACAGCTAGCACTGGGAACCAGGACTATTGCAGGGATTACATGATATCCTACACTCAAAGCATGTAACCCCTGGCACAGAAAGGCCCCAGTAAATGGTAATGGGTCTTTATGGATGCCTTTTTCCTTTAATCTCATTCTTTTTTGCCCCACAAAGAGTATCTCTAAATATGATCAAAAGAAGAGAAAGTTAGAATAAGCCTTCTAGCTCTTCAAATTTTTCAAGTATGCAGAAAATTACCAATTACCAAACTACCAATTGGTAGTTTCTATTGATTACTTTTCTTCACTGTTTTTTTTCCCCCTCTTGGTTATGAACATATGAATGTTAGAAATCAGAGTTCCCTGCACCATCTTAAATAATGTCCATCCCAACTTTCTGTAATTACACAGTATACGCTAAGGGAAGTTTGACCAGTTATTTACTAAAGGGTTCTAATAATACCTAAAAGTTGGTTTTTTAATTACTTAAATTTACTACCTATACCCTATAAGGGCAAGTCCCTACTACGTGGGCCCTGGAAGGATATCTCACAAAGATTCTCCCCTGACTCTCTTTCTCTCTACTTCTTTCTGGCTTTCTTTCTTCCCTGAAGGACTTTACCCATCTGCCCCTTCCCACTCGCTTTTCTCAGCTTATGATAAAGTGGTCCCACCCACCATGGCTCCTTCTTAAGTCTTTCAAACTCCACAGTTTTTCCTTTGGCAACTCAGTTTCTGATGGATCTACAGATGGAGAGGATGGTGGGTGAGAGATGCTTTCATTCATTCTGGTCCTTTGCTGATTTTCTCCCAATTCCCTGGTATTAACTACAATAACTGTGAAGGCTGATTTCCTTCTGTAAACTACTTGTCTAGTTGATGTAAGTCTTCCTATTCCTATGACTTTGGCTATCCTCCTTGGGAAATTATATCCTGGCCTTACAAGGGTAAAGGTCCATTTGCTCCCTTCCCTCCTGGGGCTGCACTGGAAAAGCAGAAGCTCTAATGAACACGCCTTTCCTCTGTCATTGAGGTAAATGAAGTTGTGCCACTTTCCAGTGCCTTTCAGGGCTGGAAGTTTCTTGTCATGACTTCCAAGGCATTTTAGGATTTGCCTCCTGCCTAAATTTTCATCCTGATTTTCTGCCATGATTGCTTGCCACACCTCCCACTTATTTCTCCCATCTCTGTGTTTGTTGTCTGGCTGTCTTTGCTAAATGGAATTATTTACTATCCCCCTCCAGGTTTTCTAGGCTTTCTGGTCCCTTTTCTGGCCTTTGTCCAGGCCTCTCTCCTGAGACACTTCTCCCCAACTCTACTCTCTTTATCTGATGATTATTTATACTTTCCAGGAAAGCCAGCCCAGCACTCAGCCCTTCCTTTCCAGACCATCCCAGGGCCCTCACATCCGTACCCTGCATTTCTCTGTGTCATTGCCCTTGATGTGCAGGGCTATAGGGGCCTTTCCATTTCTAAGTGCTCAGAATGGATATTAAATAAGTGCTTGTTTGGACTTAGTTATTAATTAAGCTCAAGAGCAGCCCCTTGTGCTACCTTCAGGGTTAAATCATTTAATCATTTTTAATTTTCTCCAACCACAAGGGATGTCCCTTTCCTCTATCCATGAAACTTGCTTGGTCTTTCTTTGCCTGACAGTCAGCCCCCTGTCCCACCAGGAGAGACTCTTTCAGTGATGCTCTGTGCAGGTTGCTTGAATATGGTTTGAGTTTGGGAAAGAATGAGAGAGAGAAAGAAGTTTAGAATAGTTACTGCCTCATCTTCCATTTGCTTTTAGATGCCTCAGTTTGAGTACATGCCCCCCAAAGTTAGCTTATCAACTCTCGAACTGTTTTATCTACATTTGAGGCAATGGAATATGGTCCAGGTGGAGATTTCTATCCAAAAGGGAAAGTGCTTCCTTACAAATTGGACTGGAGTTTGAAAACTGGAGCCTGTGGCAGGTGCAGAATACTCCACCAGTAAAGGAGATTGGGTTCACCATCAGTTGGTGGGTCAGACTCACAGACTATGCCTCCAGCCACCAGTCCCTGAGCCCAGCACCTTCTCCCTGTGTCATGTGCTGCACCAGGTACCCTCCTGCAAGGATGGTGAGACTCAGGTCTTGCTGACAAAGAGCTTGAAGTCTGTTGAAGTGAAGACTAGTAAACAGATCATTAGGATGGAGTGTGATAAGAGGTATGCATAAAAGTAGAGAAAACAGAATAGAGATTCACTGAGGAAAGTTTAACATGGCCTTATGTAGGGAGGATAAAATTCACCAGGGCAATAAGGAGGTAAATATTTTTCTGAATGTGTCATATGGAAAGTGATTTTGGAATATCCAAAGTTGGTAAGGACCCAGAATTCTGTTCCTGTGGGTATGCTTGCCACTTTAGGTAAGACTGGCTGATACACTCTGGGAAATGAGAGAGGACAGCTGAGCAGGCAGTGGAGGAAGAAGCTGGTATGACCACATGGGTTTTTAGAGAAGAGAGGCTTGGCAGTCTCCCTTCTTTAAGATACCAGCTGCTTATTGAAATAGAATAAATGGAGGTAGGAAGAATTCATTCTCAGTATTTCAGGCAGTAGCTAGGAAAAGGCCTCTATCACTCCCAATCCTACACTCACCAATGTGGCAAATAGGATGATGAAGAGAAGATAAACAAGGTGACCACCAAAGCTGCTACCATTCAGCCACTCTCTAGTGACCACTGGCTGACTTAGAGACCTACATGTATTCTGTAGTGATTAAGGAGAAACCTCCAAAGACAAAAGGTCAGGATGGGAATGACAGCCCTGCAACTGTCTAGCATTTTTCCCAACATTGCCATTCACCTTGTTATCAGTCTCTGAGAAGTCTCTACACCTGGTTTCTTGGTGCTCAGCCCACAGGCCCCTCCTTGGCTCCTTTCTACTTTGACATGTGCCTTTTCTTTCTTTTCCCACTTTTAATTTAATTTTTTTTAAATTATAACTGTATACATTTATGGAGTAAAATGTGATGCTTTGATATACAATGTGGAATGTTTAAATCAAGACTAATTAATATAACAATCATCTCATTTACTTATTTCGGGGGTAAGACATTTATAAAATACTCTGAGTTGTTTCTTATGATCTTTTGTGTAAAAACTGCTACATTGAGTTACAGGTTACCTGAGCTGGGTGCAACACCTCACTACACACATATGGGACCTTAAACCCAAAGAAGGGAAGGGACTTCACCAAGACCACACAGTTAGGGGAAGGCTGAATCTTCCCAACTACATCCCTTTACACCCTGGTGCCAAGCCTTCACTTAGGTAGTTCTAGTCTAGCATTTTAACATTCTTGCCTCAAAGATGGCAGGATAGCGATTTGGAGAGTATTTAACCTTGTCTATGATCACGTGGATAAAAATTGGTGAAAGAAAGCATTTAAACCAGGAATCTTTGATTCTAGCACTTTTTTCTGCTACAGTATATTGGAACAAATCTAGGTCAACGAATTAATTTTAAGACTAACTTAACAGACAACCTTCAGAATAGGAAAAGATATTTGCATATTATGAATTGGACAAAAATTTGATAACTAGGATCTATAGAGAACTCAAATTAATCATCAACAACAACAAAAACCTAACAATCCCATATATCACTGGGCAAGAGACATGAATAGAGCCTTCTCTAAAGAAGACAGATGAAATGGCTAACAAATATGTGAAAAAATGCTCATTGTTCCTACATCAAAGAAATACAAATCAAAACTACCCTGCGATACCGCTTAACCAAAGTGAGAATGGTCCACAACACAAAGTCGCAAAGGAGGGGTTGGTGTGGATATGAAGAGAAGGGAACACTTTTATACTGCTGATAGGACTACAAACTAATATAATCTTTTGGAAAGGAAGTATGAAGAATCCACAAAGAACTCAAATTAGACCTCCCATTTGATCCTGCAATCCTATTACTGGGTATCTACCTGGACAAAAAAAAAGTCTTTGACCATAGGACATTTGCATTAGACTGTTTATTGCAGCTTAATTTACAATCGCCAAAATGTGGAAACAGCCTAAATGCCCACCAACCCATGAATGGATGAACAAGCTTTGGTGTATGCATACCATGGAATACTATTCAGACATTTAAAAAGATGGAGACTTTACATCTTTTATATTTTTATAGACTTTACATCTTTTTCATCTGGATGAAAATGGAACACATTCTTCTTAGTAAAGCATCACAAGAATGGAGAAGCAAGAATCCAATGTACTCTATTCTAATATGAGGGCAGTAGATGAGCTAATACAAGGGGCAGGTAGGGGAATGAGCATGTGGGGAGGAAGGAGCGAGGGGGGACAGAGGGTCACAGTGTGTGACACACCTCTTAGGGGTGGGATACAATACAAGAGGGATTTTATCTAACAAATGCAATCAGTATAACCTAATTCTTTGTACCTTCAATGAATCCCAAACAATAAAAAAAGGTGTGGGGGGAGGAATCACATCTCATGTCTCCTGAAGGAAACTCCTCTCTCAAGTAACCTGAATTATCTTTAGACAACAGCTAAGAGGATATATCTTGAAGTGTTCTTTAAACATCTAAGACAATGATTTGTGACCAAATTTCTTCCTCAGAAAACAGGCATAGTTCTATGGGAATCTTTGTCTTATCCATTCTTCAAGCAGTTTTGTGTGGTTGCAGTGCACAGTATATGGCCAGAATGCCTCAGGGAGAGTGAAATATTTGAATTTTTGCAATGACTTATGCTGTCTGAATTACATCCAGTACTCTGATTTTGTATTTTATGCTATTTTGACAGTAGCTAGACTGAAATAATTCAGAGGCAAGTCATATTTTTGCTTCACTGTCATACTAGGGAGTAGGGAGATTCTCAATTAGTCACCAAATGGCTGGAGTAAATGGCTTCCATACGTCTGTTGACAGGGCATGTAGTAGGGCCATAAGAAAATCTTATCTGAATGATGACAACAGCACAGGAAAGCAGAGGCTGTCATCATCTACAAATGTTGGGCACCAGTGAGCCATTTATGTAGTGTCTGAAGAAAAAGGAACTAAGAAGTTCATCTAATCCTCCTCATTTAAAAGTTGAAGGAGACTAAAGACTAAAGAGAGTCTTGCCTTTTCCCTGGCTATCAAAAACAGACAGAATTTAGAACATCTTATGTTCATAGATCTGAAGAATCAATATTGTCAAAATGTTCATACTACTTGAAAATGATCTACAAATCACAACCTCTATCAAAATTCCAATGATATTTTTCACAGAAATAGAAAAAAAAATTCTAAAATTCATATGGAACCACAAAAGACCTCAAACAGCTAAAGCAATCTTGAGCAAAAAGAGAAAAACTGGAAGCATCACCATACCTGATCTCAGATTATATTACAAAGCTATAGTAATACCTCATTCTACAGTGATACCTTTCCCACAGTGTTGGGAAAACTGAATTTACACATACAAAAGTGAGATTGAGTCCCTATCTTACATCATATGCCAAACCTCAAAATGGATTAAAGACTTAAATGTCAGACCTGAAACAATAAAACCCCTAGAAGAAAACACAAGGATATATTTGTCTTGGCAATGATTTTTTGGCTATGGCAACAAAAGCATAGGCAGCAAAAGCAAAAATAAACAATTGTGCAGAAACAAATGTTTCTGCACAACATAGAGAACAATCTACAGAATGAAAAGTCAACCTATAGAATGGGAGAAAATATTTTCAAACTGTGTATCTAATTTGGGCTTAGTATCAAAAATATATAAAGAACTCATAACTCAATAACAAAAAATTAGACATAGTCAAAGGACCTGACTATACATTTTCCCAAAGGTATACAAATGACCACAGGTATATGAAAAGGCACTCAAGACCAATAATTATCAGGAAAATATAAACCAAAGTCATAGTAGATGTCTCCTCACAATGTTAGGATAGATGTTATCAAAGAAACAAGAGATAATAAGTATTATTGAGGGTGTGGAGAAAAAAGAGCCCTTGTATTCTACTGGTCAGAGTATTAATTGGTACAACCATTATGGAAAACAGTATGGAGATGTCTTAAAAAGTAAAAATAGAACTACCGTATAATTCAGCAATCTCATTTCTTGGTGTATATCCAATGGAAATGAAATCAGTAAGTCAAATCAAAGAGGTATCTGCATTCCCATCTCTATTCCAGCATAATTCACAATAGTAAAGATATGGGAGCAACGTAAGTGTTGGTCAACAGATGGATTGATAATGAAAAGGTGACACATATACACACACACAATGGAATATTATTCAGTCTTTAAAAAAAAGGACATGTCATTTGCAACTGCATGGGTGGATGTGAAGATATTATTCCAAGTGAAATAAGCCAGACACAGAAAGGTAAATACAACATGGGCTCACTCATATGTGGAATCTAAAAAAGTCAAACTCATAGAAACAGAGAGAAGAAGGGTGTTTATCAGAAGTGGGCAAGATGCTAGTCAAAGGATACAAACTTTCAGCTGTAAGATGAATAACTTCTGGAGGCCTGGTGTATAACATGGTGACGATGGTAATAGCGATGTATTATATACTATATACTTGAAATTTGCTAAGAGAGATGATTTTAATGGATATGTTAATCAGCTTGCTGTGGTAATCATTTCACAATATGTATGTATAACAGAACATCACGTGTACTCTTTAAGTATATATTCCTTAGTAAAGCTGTAAATAAAAAGAATTTTGAGCTTTCCTGATGTGAAGTTTGAGTCTCTGTCTCAAACATTTTTATGAGCTAAGTAGGGTCAGATGCAGTTATTATTTACAAAGAAGCAACCGAGGTAGTGATTGGAAAGATTATGCCCTCATGGGGTTTATATATGGCTCTCCTGAGTGGGATATGCAGACAATATTGACTGCATAATCCAACTGCCATACCCTACTTCTTTTCTCACAAAACTCTGGTTTAATTTATGTAGCCATGTGCACAAGCCAAGATAATCAAACATGATTGCTATGAACCAGTCATGACGCCATTTCTTTTCATCGGAGTTGGGCAGGTGATCAGTTATAACTAATGAGAAACATGAGAAGTCACTGGGGAACTCTGTAAAAGAAATCCTTCACCTCCATTAGCACAGAAGCACAGAGGCATGGAGGAAAAATGTCATTGTGCTTTCTCAACTGCACCTACTTTCTAGGTTATTCTGTGAGAACATGATGCTTAGAGCTTCAACAGCCATTTTGTGACCATGAGGGGAGACATTGCACACAAACTGAAGATGGAAGAGCCAAAAAAACTAAAGGAATGAGAGTCCTTGATGACGCTTCTTAGCTAAAAACCAAACCTGGCCCTCAGACCTCCAGATAGTCTGCTAATCTAACAGAAAGTGACCTTAACTTTGAAGACATTCATGCAGTGATTTTCTGTTATGTACAGTTACTCCTATTTTAAAGATATACAAAGAAACCTTCCAATGATGGCTAACTCTTAAAAAATAATTTATTGGTTATTATGACAGTATGTTCTTTGAGAGTAAGACCTTTTAGGTCTTTCAGTCTTGTATTGCCAACTCTTAGATCAGGATCTAGTACCTTGTGGAATCTCTGTAAACTTGAAACTTACATGCAAATACACTTCCATAGACAAATAAATTGCAGAGTAAAGTGTGCAGCGGGTGTGACTAAACTCTAGAATGTTTAAAGAAAGGAGTGTTTGTTGACAGCCTTGCATAAGCCAACACTTGTTGGATTTCCCAAACCAGTGTGGTACCAAGGGCAGGATGCTGTGAGCTATCTATCCTGGATAAGGCACCAAGGGGTGCATTAACTGTAAAGAATTTAAAAACAATACCGGAACACAGGCTGAAAAGCTGATCTGCTCTTTATTATCACCATGAGCCAGAAATTATAAACAATGTCTGTGATAAAAAAACTTCATTCCAAGAAAAATGTTTTGTTTGTCTAAGCTCTACACAATTGTTGTGGTGATTATTGAGTTTTAATAATATACATGTTAGCTTTAAATTAACACTTTTTTTGTTACTTATCCTTTGGTAAACATATTCTACACAGAAGTTAATTCAGGGAACCCTTGTTATGCGGTCAACTCCCAACAGACATAAATCCAGCTATGGGCATTCACATTGTGACAACTTGGAATAATTCCAGATCATTCCACGTACAGTTCACGTCACTAATATTTACAACACTACATATTCCCATATTTAAACAAGGGATTCTGGTTGAACATTGATAGTACAATGACTGAAAAGGATAAAGAAATAGAACTAGACTTATGTCATTTATGACATTCTAGGAAAGTACTTAGAGAAATAATTTACATTTAAAAATTAAAAAAGTAAAGCAGAGAAAGGTTATTATGTTCCTGGCTGGCAAGTACAAATTTTAGTTTATAAATTAAATATTGTTCTGAATTTGAATTTTCCTGATTAGAAGTTTTAGATGAGATTAGATACTAATTTACAAACACCAGATTTTAAAATTAATATTTGAAATTTGACACATAGAAATTGTAGAAAAGGCCATTAACTATACAAGATGATGTAAGAAAATAGATATTTTACATACATAGAAAAAAAGATTTGAATTTTTATTAAAAATGCTAGGAGAAACAGTAAAATACAGGTTTTACCTTAAAAAAGAAATGAAAAGGACATAAGGATGTTTAATTGCCTCAATCAATTTCATAAGGAACGGAATGTTCTAAAGCAATTGATCAAACAATGTTAATATCATAAAGCAATTTTCCATAATTTTTACAGGAGATTTTATAAGATATAATAGACAATTTTGATAAACTTTTTGCTGAAGGTATTTTAGTCTCTTTCAAAAAAGCATGTCAGAGACATTTGAAAGCTGATAGAACAGATAATAATTTCTAGAATCTTATGATTCCGCCAAATGTATCCTTATGTTTAATACTTTTCTTAACTATTTGTGCATCTGCTGATTTTTGTGAGAAATTTTTGAAATAAAAATTAACAAAAACTCAAATTTTTGATCAATTATTAGAGAAGACAGATGGACAATTCTAACTATGCTATCTGTTTAACTTAAATAGGCAAAGAAGACCAATTCTGACAAAGCCAATGACAGAAGGTGTGAAAAGAGAACCTGTAATGTTGTGTGTATATTAGTGTGAGCTTGTTCTCTTCTTTAAAAGTACATTATATAATTAGAAATATTAATCTTTAAATTTTTCCCTTTTGTATAATGTGATTTTTGTTAACATGATTATATATGTGTGTTCTTAGAACAATTTCATGGTCTGCATATTTTCCTTGCTGATGTTATTATTCATTCATTTCATGATTCTCACTGAAGATTATTTTGTCACTTAGAGGATGAAGGGGGGCAAAAATGGCCTACTTCCGTGTATCAAGCCTACTAGGCACCTTTCTTTCTTTTCTTTCTTTCTTTGGAGACAGAGTCTCACTTTGTTGCCCTGGGTAGAGTGCCATGACACCACAGCTCACAGCAAACTCAAACTCTTGGGCTTCAGTGATTCTCTTGCCTCAGCCTCCCAAGTAGGTAGAACTACAGGCGCCCACCATAATGCCCAGCTATTTTTTTTGTTCTATTTGTTATTGTTGTTTGGCAGGCCCTGGGCCGGGTTCGAACTCCCCAGCCCCCAAGTATGTGGCCAGCACCCTAGCTGCTGAGCTACAGGCACTGAGTCTAGGCACATTACTTTTAGCAGTGGTGGTTTCCAAATGAGAAAACCCAAACTCAGGGATGTTAGATGTTCAAGGCTTCAAATTGAAGAAGTATCATAAGGCTAGTCTGTGAAAATTCAGATGATCACCATTCTTAGAGGGCGTAGAGCTCACTAACTCAGCCCACACGCAGCATAAACTTAACTGTAAATTGTTAGAGCAGCAATGTGGTCTACAGCACGTATATTCATAAATTGTCATTGACTATGAGTCAACCCTATTCTAAAGCCTTTCACTCAGACTCCCTTACTTCACCCAAATAAATTTTCCCACTAAAAAAATAAATATCAACTGTGAAACACTCTATTTATGTAAGCAAAAACATTATTTAATCCCTATTTATTATGATTCATACATATACAATGTGCTTGATTATACTTTCTGGTAATGTTACATATCTAGTAAAGTTTATTGAAAACAGAACTCTTTGAGAGATGCAAAGGGAATCACTGAGAAAACCTACAGTAAACTCCTTACTCTTAGCTTCCTTCCCCTAGCAATGTCATTCTTGAACATACACACAGGAATGGCACATAGGGCCCCTTCTCAGTTGTGTTATACTATATTCTGTTTCCATGGGAATACATACTGAGGAGATGAAATCATGACGTACTCCAGGAGGTGCTAATAACTCAATGGGGCATAACAACCAGCTGAAAATATCCACATTCACATAAAACATGGCAAAGGAGAATAATGGAAATTTGGGGGAGAGGAGGAAATGAGCATCACAGACGTTGCAGACTGAGTTGTTACTAACGTCATGGTAGGTTAGAAGCTGGATTTTATAACTATGCATCAGATGCAATATTGAAACGTCACTAATTACAATTTAATTTGATCAAGGTCGAGTGCTTACCCTTAGAGTGTTCAACTATCTCTCTTTTCAAGCTCCCCCTTTGTCCTGTAAAATTTCAATCCAATGGATTTTTCCCATCATTTTTCCACGATTGTCATTATCCTCTAACTTAGCGAATTTGTGTGCCAGTTAGTGTGGCCATTAACTCCAAGCGATTTACAAAGATCACATCATCTATGTCTCAGAATGGATTTGTCATGTAGGACTTACTTATTTTTCAATCTTGCTGCTGGGAAAATTAAGAGTCAGAGAGGTCAGCATGGCACAGAGCGGGACGTAGGGCTCAAACCTAGGTCTGGTGCCGCTGGAGCAGCGGCCACTGAACTGAGCCTCCTCACTGATGCCGCTCCCAGTTTATTCCATTCAGACTTGGCAGCTTCTAAACTTACATCCTATGAAACAAAGCAGCTGTTTGCAAGCATAACAGGAATCCCAGATCGGCCTCAGGCTTCCCAGCATAGATAATAAATTGGGAAGAAGGTGTTTGAGGAGTTTTCTCTAATGCTACGATGGTTTTGGCCAAAAGATAAAAAGTTTAGAATAGGTGTACCCAATGAAAGGCAGAAGAGGAAGGTAGAATATCACGTATCTATGTTCTCAGCTGAGAAGGCTCCCTGCTGGGCTCATGAACTCATCACATACCCCAGCCCTGTAGAGAGAAGGCTGAGCCCACAGCTAAAGGAGCTTTTTCCATGGAGCATGGTGTGAGCCATGCTGATGAGGGCGCAGATGCGAGTGAGAGTGGGAGAAAGGACACGGCCCCCGCTCGGTATGAAAGATGTACATCTACTTATAAGAGCAAGGACGGAGATGGCTGTCTCCCTAAAATAGCAGATATGTCTGCTCAGGCTCACAGGAAGGGAGGTTGGATGATGAGTCATAGGCCGGGAGCCCGAGATCCCCCCAATTAAAAGTGCTTATGTTTAAATAATCAACCAGTAAAGCAAGGAAAGAAAAGAGAAACGGATACTCATTCCACCTGGTGATGAAAATTAATAACATTTTGAGTGTATCTTCCAAAACACATTCTCTCCTCTCCTCCTCTCCCCTCCCATTCTCACCTGCCCTCTCCCCTCCTCACCTGTCCCCTTCCCTCTTCCCCTCTCCTCTCTCCTAGTCTATAAGTACAGATCTATATTTTTTCTACTAAAGACTTTGAATCCTGCATACAGATCATTGGTCAGTTCTTCACAAATGGGAACTTGTTTGCTATGTTTCTTCTTCTTTCCTTTTACCTGTATTCCTATTGTTTATAAATAAAGCATCAATGAATATATTTGTTCATAGATCTTGAGTTATTCATATTATTTGTTTACATAGGGAAAATTCCAAGGCAAAACAATTGACACATCACATATTGTTCGTACCTACACCCTGGGGTGTATAATCCTAAGAGCATGCAATCTTAAAAATTTTAAACATATCACCAAATTTATCTCAAGAAAATTATACCCATTTAAGCTTAGTGATATGTATAAATTTTTGATCCTCATAGTTGCCAATCCCAGATAATTTCATATTTTTTATAGCAAAAAAGGAATTCCTACTCTTCTTTCAATCTGCTATACCACATCTGCTAAAATGCTTATTGGCCATTGTATGTTTATTGGCATTTAAATATCTGGTAGTTCAGCATCTTTCCTAATTTTTGCTCCTTTTCAGAAGTTTTTTTTAACAGTAATTTTTGGTTGAATTTTAAATGACTTAGTAAAAGATTTAATTAAGATTGTGTTATAAACATAGATTTGGTAAGAGAATAATAGCATCATCAAAATTAATCTTCCCATAAGAACAAGGTGTGATTTCATTTATTCTCCCCCTTTTATGACCTGGGGTGAAGTTTTACACTTTTCTGTATCTAAGTCCTAGACCTTTATTTTTCTTTTCAGTTTTTTGTTAAATGTTTTAGATATTAAGTAGATTTTATACTTGAACTTGTTCTGTATTGTATTTCCTACCTGATCCTTCTTGTTAGATAATCATTTCTTAGCCAACTACCTTATTGATTTCTGTTTTCTGTTTTGATCTAAGAGTTTTTAGTTGGCCTCTTATAAAACTGGAAATTTGCCTTTTTTCTGTATATTTATATCTCTTGCTTCATTTTCTTGCCTATTTGTATGGCTAGATGTTCCCAAACAATGTGAAACAATAGTGGCAATAACATCTTGACTTGTGTCTCTCTTTAATGGAAATGACCTTGTATGACCTGGTGTGTGAACATGTGCTTGTGGGGTATATGTGTATACAGACACGTATGCACACATGTATGTATGCTTATCATGTGAAGAAAATAGCATCTTAATTCTGTTCCTCTTGGACTTTTAAAAGAAGCAACAACTGGTAAAAGGTTTTTAATTCCTTTTTAGTATCTATCATGTTACTGATAGGAAGTAATTCCTGCAGCTGGGCAGGGAGTTTCCAGGCAAAAATGAGAGAATAACTTGGCTTGCATCATATCCATTGCCTGAAACTGGAAAGGACAAACCTCCAGGCTGTGAATTCTGTGAAAACACGTCTCTAGGACTCTCAAGTTTAGCTATAGTATAAAAACAACTTCAGAGTATTTTCTAAAATAAACGAAGACATACAAACTGTCGAAGGAGGGGAAAATGATTGCTATGAAATTGAACGAGCATCCAGTATTTTTGTGGAAAACCTCAAACCTCAAACTTGGTTGTCCCAGGGGTTTATAATATAAAACTGAAATAAAGATGCCCACAGGCAGGTACGAGAGATACACAGTTGCTTCGTATCTTGCAAAGGAAGTTAACGGTTGCTTTTCAAACCCAGATTGTTTTGAGTTATGGGAACCTTCAGGGGAATAAAGGAGTACGTCTCTAATGTCTCTTTTTACTCCTGCTGGCCAATATGAGTGCCCACTAGACACAGGGGCAGCCAGTAGCTTCTGGAAACATGGCGGGCAAAGAACATCAGAGAAGAGTTGCAGGTAACTTTGATTTGAGCTAACTAACCAGAAAGAACCAGGGTACCCAGGGGCAAATTGTTTCTAAGTGCTACACTATTTATTCTGCCTCCCTTTAGCACTTTCTACTTTCATTATTTAGTACATATTTGTTTCCCAACCAAAAACAAAATAATTGAAGGCAAAATTCACTTGTGTGTATCACTCCCACTGTATAACGCTCAGCACAGGATCCTGTATATAGCAGACACCGCTGCACACACTCTTTGAATGAATGAATGAATAAGTGAATGAGCAGTAAGTGATCCCTTGACAGTATTACTGTTGATAATAAGAAGAATGAGAATAACAGCGAATTTTAATGAAGTACCTCATATGCACCAAGATTTAAATATGCCTTATCTTTTTAATCCTTACAATGGTGCAGGCAGGTAAATGGCATTATCCCTACATAAGACATGAACAAACAAGGATCAGACATGTTGCTTAACTTGACAAGGTTCACATAACATAGACTAGAAGGCCTTTCTGACATCAAAGTCCATGTATTTCCAATATGATAAGCTGTCTGATGTCGATAGGAATTTCAATCCTTGTTACATGGTGATCTGTTTGATGTTCCTGTGCTGCAAAGATTACTTTGAAAAAAGTGTGGAGGAAAAAAAATACATTCAAATGTGAGTGGGATTGCCAATGAGTTTTGAAATAGAAGAAAATATATTGCCAAGTTCTAAACATTGAATCTGTTTTATGAGTTAATGGATTAAGCTGGATTTCACTGGCATTCCTGTATCACATGCAGCATACGCACACTCATGCCTTTCTCCAAAGCTGCGAAGCGGTTGGTGTTAATCACAGATACGGCCAACTGGCTGGATTGTTGAAGAAGAAGGCTACACACAGCATTTTATCCAAGGCTATTGCTTATCCAAAAAAAAAAAAAAAAAATTGTGAAAGAGTTCTGACAATCCAAACTGTTCTGCTGAAGACAGAATAAATTATTCCCTAAAATACCTTTTTATTTTTTTAAACATAAGATTTTGAAGGCAAGAACTCCTTTTTTTTTTTTTTTTTTTAATGTACTTATCACTGTGTAGTTTAAGCCCACCTAGACTGGTGATACTGGTAAGTACTACCAAATATGGTTTTCTTAAAACAATTTTAAAAGTCTTACAAAGGGAACTTTGAAATGAGAGCAAAACAGAGGAAAGCAAACAAACCACACCCTCGGGTCGCAGCTCACAAACAGCCACGTGTATGGTGATCACAGGAAGGCAGGGTAAGCACTTTTTTAAAAACCTAGACAACTTCCATGATTTAGCAATTATGAACTGGGCTGCAATAAACAGTCTAGTACAAATATCTTTGTTATAATGTGATTGGTGAAGCCTATGTTAACCAGATTGATGAAAATATTTCAAATTGTATATAAAATCAGCACATCTGTACCCTATGATTACATTAATGTACATAGCTATGATTTAATTAAAAAAAAAAAAAAAAAAGAAAAGAAAAAAAGAAATAAGCCTCCCTGAAATCCAGAAAAAAAACCTAGGCAACTAACTTCAAATATTGATCAAACTTAAAGTAACAATGGAATGGTTTTCAAGTGGCATTTCGTCTGGATCAATTGTTAGTGGCTTTCTAGAAGCTTCTTATTTCTTATGTATTTATTTATTTATTGCTTAGAGCCAGAGTCTCACTTCATCACCCTCGTTAGAGTGCAATGGCATCACAGCTCACAGCAACCTCCAACTCCTGGGCTTAGGCAATTCTCTTACTTCAGCCTTCCAAGTAGCTTGGACTATAGGTGCCCACTGTTACAACGCCCAGCTATTTTTTTTATTGTTGTTGTTGCAGTTTTGCTGGAGCTGGGTTCGAACCCTTCACCCTTGGTATATGGTGCTGGCACCCTACCCACTGAGCCACAGGCGCTGCCCAAAGCTTCTTATTTAGAAGGGTCTGCTCAGGGAGGAAAGAGTGGCATTGCCCATCATCATGTGGTCACTCGTGGTGCTGGCACTCTTTTCATAACCCCGGTTAGAAAGGAAAAAAAAATAAAAAAAGGCTATGCCTGTAAGACATAGTTTGGTCTGCCAGAGTCATTTATTCAGCTATGAGACTTAGGGCGAAGAGGCTGCTTGTTTCTCTACCTGACAAAATATATTTATTGAGTAATTGAATTGCCAAAGATAACTTTTATTTCATTAAAAATTCCACAGGATTGTATACAGATCAAAAATAAACATAAATTTAAAACTCAGTCAATTCCCTTAATAATGAAATAATGTGGTAAATAGGAGGACAATGATCACCTTCAGAACTCATCCAATACACCTACACTCACACATGTGTGTTTGCATGGACGCACAGACAGAGGTGGGACTCGCTAACTAACCGGAGATGAATACTAGCAAGAATGAACCAGCCCACAGAGAACTCTGCAGCAGTGATCTTGAACTTGTGTGCCACGGCACACTGGCATGCCCTGAGAGGATCTGAGGTGTACTGGGAAAAATTTTAAAGATCATTCATTAATTTTTTTCAATTTTTAGCTCAGTTTTCAAAATCAATTTTTATTCATCTCTTTGATAACATTTGGTAAGTCAGACTGTATGCAATAGTATTACATATCATTTTAACTCAATTAAATAAAAATAATGTCAGGAAACTTGGAAAACCAACATTACATATTTTTATCATTAGTTATATATTCTTTTTTTTTTTTTTTTTTAATTGTTGGGGATTCATTGAGGGTACAATAAGCCAGGTTATACTGATTGCATTTGTTAGGTAAAGTCCCTGTTGCAATCCTGTCTTGCCCCCCAAAGGTGTGGCACACACCAAGGCCCCACCCCACTCCCTCCTTCCCTCTCTCTGCTCTTCCTTTCCCCACCCCTCCTTCCTTCTTTCTCTCTCTGCTCTCCCCTTCCCTGACCCCCACCGTGACTTTAATTGTCATTAATTTTTTCTTTTTTTAACTCTTTTTTTTTTTTTTTTTTTTTTTTATCAACATCATTTAAGTGTTCCATGGAAGTTTAACTATAGGTTCAAGGGTGCTGGGAGATAAAAAAAAAAAAAAAAAAAAAGGTTGAAAAGCACAGCTCCAAAATAATGCAAGCCCAGCTGAGGATGCCAATCCACAAATAGTTCACAAAAAATATCAATGCTGTGGTCCTCTGGTTGTCACATGCTGGAAAGCAATGGGACTTGGGAGTCCCTAGAGGAGAAAGGAAACCCAAAGCCCAATGCTACCTAATAGCAGTTGAACTTAGCGAAAAGGTGTGATTTGAATCTAGCTATTTGCATGTCTTTAAATTCTGCTCCAGATTTTATATGTGTTAAGTATGAAAACATGGTAGGTGCTTGATGATTTGCACTTTTTCATTAAATTCCAAAACCAGAGATGTTGGCGTGGATGTGGAGAAAAGGACACACTTCTACACTGCTGGTGGGAATGCACACTAATACGTTTCCTCTGGAAGGATGTTTGGAGAATACTTAGAGACCTAAAAATAGATCTGCCATTTGATCCTATAATTCCTTTACTAGGTTTATACCCGGAAGACCAAAAATCACAATATAACAAAGACATCTGTACCAGAATGTTTATTGCAGCCCAATTCATAACTGCTAAGTCATGGAAGAAGCCCAAGTGCCCATTGACCCATGAATGGACTAGCAAATTGTGGCACATGTATACCATGGAATATTATGCAGTCTTAAAGAAAGATGGAGTCTTTACCTCTTTCATGTTTACATGGATGGAGCTGGAACATATTCTTCTTAGCAAAGTATCTCAGGAATGGAAGAAAAAGTATCCAATGTACTCAGCCCTTCTATGAACCTAAATGGTGGCTTTCACATGAAGGCTATAGCTAACTTTGGCACAAGACTGTGGGGAAGGGGTCAAGGAAGGGGAAGGGAAGGGATAGGTTAGGATGGAGGGAGGGTGATGGGTAGGGCCACACCTACGGAGCATCTTGGAATGGGTACAGGCAAAACTTACTAAAGGCAGAATATAAATGTCTACGTACGATAACTAGGAAAATACCATGAAGGCTGCCTTGAACAGTTTGATGGAAATGTTTCAGATTGTATATGAAACCAGCACATTGTACCCCTTGATTGCACTAATGTACACAGCTATGATTTAACGCATTAGCAAAATGCGTTAAATAAAAAATAAAGAAATAAAGAAATAAAAATTTTTTAAAAATAACCAAATGTTTAACTGTAAATTAGAAAACATACATAATATATACAGATATATAAAACCTTTGGATCAAAGAAAAGAAAAATTATGCATATAAATTTAGAAAATAATAATTAGAACATTACATGTCAAATCTTTCAAGATAGAACTAAAACTATTTAGGAGAAGCAGATTTGTATGCTTGCTTTATTAGAGAAGTTCCATAAATAAAAGAAGTAATGAAATTTAAGAAGAAGATGAAAATACCTTTTAAAAGCAGTAGGAAAAAATAACAAAACTTAAAGCAATGAGGAAATCAAACACTAAAAAATTTGTTTCAGGCATATTCTGGCAAGTGCCCCTCCCCCCCCAAAAAAAACATTAGAGAGAGAGAGGGAGGAAGTTTAAAACAACAAATAATAAATGAGACATGAGATGTAACTACAGATATGAGACACTCTTAAAATTATAAGACAATACCATATTTTTTAAATTTTAATTCATTGATTGTCCAAGAAAATATGAATGACTAAAATTCACTCAATAAGTAGTAAACCTAAGTAGATTTTTGTCAATAGAAAATGCTGAAAAAAGAATTAATTCCAATGAAGTTCCTAAGTTAAAACTATTTCACCAGTCTTTGCAAGTTTTAAAAGAATACTTTGCACATCACATACACTGTTTCAGTACAGAAAAATATGGAAAACTTTCAAATTCCTTTTAAAGTTAGCATAGCCTTATAACCTTAAAGATAGAATGGAGAAAAACTAAAAACCAATACTACATATGAGTACAGATACAAATTCATAAGTAAATTTCTAGAAAACTATCAACAATAACTTCTTAAATAGTAAGAATAATAAAGGATCTGAGATTTTAACCCACTTGCAAGCTAACAAGTCAGACTGCCACAGTTTTGTGTGGCAGAAGAAATGAGACTTTGGGGTCAGAGACAAAGGATTTTATTACTCTTAGCACAGGAAACAAAATGAGCATCAGTACATATGGCAGTGCCCTGACCCACCCCAATGCATTCTCAGGGGGATTATGTGATGACAGGCCCAAGTGGACACCTGCACATTCAGTGGGTTACATTACAGGAGAGAAAGCCTGAGGTTAGGAAACTTGAATCTTTTAAAATGAACAACAGCATGTGCCCTTAATATTATACTCACAAAGTATTTAAATATAAATATAACACATGTTCATAGATGGAAAAAGAAATGTTATAAAGATATTAAATATTTACAAAGTGAGTTGAAAATGGAACTATATTCAATTTTCATTAAGTCTTTAAGGCAAACACTTGATAAAATAAATTTTAAATGCATATGGAAGATGATCACATGATGATAAAAAATAATTTTCTAAAAATAAGAGTAATAAGGAGGAAATTATATTTCTAAATATTAAAATATGCCATAGAGGTAGTAAACTCTTCAAAAAACAAATAAAAATAGAGTAAATGACATAAAAATCAGCAGATAGTCTGATAGAGAACACAAGAGACTAGAGACAGGTATGTGTGTCATGGATCAGCAGAGATATGCCTGTATTAAGCCAAGTGAGTTTTTTTTTCTTTAAAACAAACAAGGCAACTTACCAGGTCTCTCTGATACTGAATAATTTCTTGATGATGTAAGTTATACTTTTAAAATAAAATCATAGGAATCTAGAGTAAAATATAGGTAAAAATCTATAAGCCAAGAACTTTCTGAGCAACAAAGCTAAAATGAAGTAAGTCATTCAGGAAAGTAAGAATAGATCCAAGTGCATAAAAAAAGAAATCTTCTGTATACTCAAAAAGTCACCACAATTGGTATTAAGATATTCAATAACTATAATAAAATAATGTAAAGGAAATGACAGATGTATTCATTCAACAACAGCAGACAGCATCAGGTAAAGTTTGAAACCTCAAGTTACAATGGATGTACAAAATGTTCATGTGTTATAATATGAAACGAATAAAAGGTAATGGGGTAGAGTGGTTAAGAGTGCCAGAAGAAATCTCAGCTCCATCATTTGCTAGAGATTCTCAGCATGCCTCAGTTCTATCATCTATAAAATGGTAATAATAATACCACCACCTCACAGCAGGTGTTGGGGGAATTACATGAGAAAATGTAGCCTGGCACAGAATAAACACTAAATAAATATTAACTATAGTAATAACAAGTAAGGAATAAGGATATAATTTATTACATTTTTGCTCAGAACTCATTTTCCTCCCGTGTCAGGAACAAGTCAAAAGACAGAGTCAGGAATCCAGTTGATGAGCATTTATCATAATATAGTCGAAAAGCTGCTTAAACTGGACCAGAAAAGCAGGTCAACCTATGGCCACAAGCCTACTACTCTTCCTTCAGAATTAAACACCTCTGCTCCCAACTGCAGGCCTGCCCACCGCAGCAGCAGCAAGAGCATACCTGAATAAGTGAGTCTTATAGGACAGAGACACTGGCCATGTAGTAGAGACCAACCAACAACTTCAAGTTGATCATCCCCAGAGTCTTAGGCTTTACAGGATGGTTTAGTTAGTACCTCTCCCATTTCAGGGGCCAGAGTAGTAACTCTGCCTTAGAAGGAAAGGAGAGACGGATCCAGAGAGGTGACAAACAAATGTTCCCCTTATATGTCTCCTTTTTGGACACTGAAGGGGAACCCCTTGCTCACCATGGAAACATGAGGTGAGAAGGCTAAGTATTCTCGTATCCCACCTCACCTTATCATCTGGAAATAATTTAGTATGAAGTACAGTAGAAGCCCTGTAAGTTGACCAGCCATGGAATTGTAACAAACTGGCCAACATAAGGATGTGGTCAACATAAGGACCTAAGTCTACTGTACTAATACATACGTGTGGTGCATGTCTGGGTCTATGAAAATTAGGTCAACTTAAGGAGGTATTCAGTGTGGGGTGGTGTTCAATTATAGAAGTTCTACTATGGAATATTTTACAGCCATTCATAATTATGTTCCTTGGAAAAGTGTTTCTTGGCATTAGAAAATTATCACAATATAATACGGAGAAGGTGGGGAGATTGGGTACCATCATATATTCATATTAGCAGAGGAAAATTCTGGAAGGAATACACTAAAATGTTAAATATTGATTACCTTTTGATAATGGGCTTATGAGTGATTTTAATTTCTTATAGTTTTCTGTATTTTTGAAATCTTTTACAATTTTTATTGCTCTAACATTCAGAAATAAAACAGAAATATAACTAGTTATCAGCTTCCCAAGGTGATTTCAGACTTACGGGGCCCAGATTTAAAAGGTTTTACAGTGCACAACTTACTTCTTGGCACCAGGATTTTAGAGATGAGGCAGGAAGAAGACATGTTTCCTTCATTTCTATATCCACATCAGTATATTTTTACAAGCATGCATTACTTTTGAAATCAAAATATAAGATATTAAAATGTATATCTTAAAAAGGTTATTTAAAATATAAACTCCTGCAACAAGAAAAAGGAGAAACAAAGCAAAGTCAAACATACACAAACATATATATATAAACTTCAAAGTTTATGGTTGACTTTAGGTATACTACAATCCACTTAGAAGATAGGTGTTTCTATCAGATTCAAGGGCACCAAAAGGGCATGATAAATATTAATAAAAACTTCAAAAGCCAAACCACATTTTTACGGAGTTAGGAGCATAAATTGAAAGAATTAATTTGGGAAAAAGAAGGTGGTATTTTTCTATGGTTGTTTTGTTTTGCTTTTGCTGAGAAATTCAGTAGTTCCAATTCTGTCACAAAAAGGAGAAGTCTATAGCTTGTTGTTTTGAAAATGGGTGATGCTCGATTGTGTATCTTGCCACATATAAACACGCGAGGGTCAAGAGTATTGTTTTCAGCACAGAACTTATACTTACATGTCTAGTTATAGATACAGGCCCTCCAGGAGTTGGGTCATCAAATGGGTGGCACAGAAACATTTGTACGTATGTGTTTTCTAAATCTGACTCCAAATCTGAAGAATGTGAAGGGCAAAAACATAACTGTATTAACGGGCCTCTTGAAACCAAATTGAATGAGCACAATAGATGAGCACTTCTAAAATAAGGCTGATGGATGGTGAGCCCACCAGGATGATGATTAGAGGGAAAAGCCCAGCTTGCCTACCTTCCAGCCAGACTGCACTCTCTACACGGGTATAAGAGCCATTGTATTAAACTTGACTCATATTAGGGCTGGGTTCCATTTACATGTAAAACCTCTCGTCCCAAGGATGTGGAGGACTTTGTAGACCTTTATCTTCACATCAACGACTGAAAAGCAAATTGGAGCAAGTGCTATCTTCCTTTACCAAGAAAACACTGGGAAACCAAGGCATGATAAACAGGTCTTCCACATCCCCTGGTGAGCCAGGGAGGTAAAGAAGAGAGGGCTGCATGGTTTTGTCACTCAGGAAGAGTCAGGCCAGCACACATTCAGTGTTGAACTTTGCCTTCCAGTTCAAGAGGAAGCCTATGAATGATTAGATAGAGCATCATTGTCAGTAGATAGAGTAAGCAAATGGCCAGATACATGATATAAAGGGCTCTGGAAAAGTCACTGAAGTGCATGCAGAGAAGGTTTCCTTGATCACCAAATGCCTGAAATTCCACTAAGAGAGTCCTTTCTTTAAGTTTAGGCATTGCAATTTCACAAGCCCCCTGTAAAGTATAAATACCTTTGGAGTCATACTTCATTTATCCACTTTCAGACAATAGCATTGCAGTAGTCATTAATTTATTAAATTTGTCTCTAATTATATTGTTAGCTGGATCCTGAGTCTCAATGGAATGAGACATAGATCAAATATGTTTGATAGCAGGAGGAAATAAGCTTAAGTCCTTTTTGGAAAAAAAAGCTAAATATTATTAATTTAATTAATTAACTAGAAAAATAGATCTAGAACAATTCTTACAGAAGCAGAATGATGTAATGCTGAAAGACAGTCCATCCTTATGCAGGTTCTGTGGGCCGTTGACCAGCTGCACATCATCAGGCAAGTCAGTCTCCCTGAGCCTCTGCTTCTCCTCTGTCCCATGAGAACCATCTGGCAGTATCTTGGTTTTGATTCCCACCAGGACAAATCCTTAGACAAGGATCAGGAGCAAGCTCAGGCAGTAATCCCAAGGAGCAATGAGAGAGCATGGGTGAGTGAGATGGGAAGGGAAGGAAATCAAAGTAGCTTTGATCCGGAGTTACCACTGTAGGCAAAAACTTCAATCCCTTGGAGGGCTCTCTGGGAGTCTGTGGGACACTGCCTCAGAATTGTCCCACCAAGTGAAGAAGTCAGGATATGTTTCCAGGAATTTCTGTACCTCAATGGATCTCTTGCTCCTGAGCTGAGGACTCCCCAGCATGTCTAGCTTAGCTTATGAATTACCACTGTCCAGTGAAGCCAGCGTACCCACTCACGCAGAGGGACTCAGCTGTCATGTAAGCTGGCCCATGGATGACCACCTGGGCTAGGCAAGGAACTACAGATGGTACCGATAGTATTCACTACACATATAGCTGCTTCATGTAGCTGTTGGGCTCACATAGTCATGAAGATTAATGTAAAATAGATGCTCAGCATAGTGTCAGGCACACAGTAAAAGCCAATAAATGGTAGTTGCTGTGATTGTGATTATTGCTGTTGTTGCCTTTTTTTTTTTTTTAAATCAAGGTGGGTCTGGGTTTACTGACATTTTGGAGGGCCCAGGGAGCCAGGAGATGTACCCAGAAGCCCCTGAGTAGGCCTGAAAAGCCCTAGAAATGAGAAAAACAGTGTGGGAATAGTACAAGTGTGAGGGTGTAGAAGACCAGCTTCCTGTCCTCCAGAGCACCCTGGGGCTTCTCCTGCAGAACACCCATGGGTCTGGGTCAGCTTTGCCAGATCTCTAAAGGCAACCACAGCAAAGAAAAAGAAGACTGTAGGTCCTCACCACCAGTCTCCCAAGATCCAAGCACACACTTTCATTGGAAAATCCTGCCCTTTCCCTAAGACAGAATACATGACTGAAAATGGAAGCTGCAAAAAATATCTCTGGTTTGACCTAGGCTATAACACAGCTTCTCTGAAGTTCTGCTTCAATGTTAGGTCCAATTTAACCAGCATGAATCCCCACAGATTAACTCCCAGGGAAAACATGACTGTTGGAGAAGAGAACTGACACCTTTTGCCACGCAGTGGAGCCTGCAGTCCAGTGGCTGCAGGATGACTCTCTTTCACAGAGGTGGAACATAATGGAGTGCAGTGAACTCCTGGGGGAGTGCTCTAGCTGAATACATCATGGTTCCCTTTGTGCAACCTTGGGTTTTTACCACCCTCCTGTATGGAACATGGCTTACAAAAGAAACTGTTTTGTTTGGCAGGTGGGAAATCATTTCAATTGTGCTATTTTTCTGTTTACTCAAATAAATATAAAGATGCTTTTACTTTCCACAAAGAATTGTTATCCCTATTTGAATCTATGTTGCTTCCAAAACAAATATCTTACTTTTAGTATCAGAAGCAGAGCATTCAATTCCTCAGAGAAGTGATATTCTTTAGTAGACTGGTGGGAAACTTACAGAATATTGAAAGGATAAGACAAATTCCTGAATAACCAACATGACAACTTTGCTTTCTGAACTCTAATTACTATGATGGGTTGGTGCAGCAGAATGGGCAAGTCAGTAACTGGTACGTGAAGCACTGGCCTACAGGATATGTCCAGGGTGGTGCAGAACCACTCAAAATCCCCAGCTGAGTCCATACAACTATCCTGAGTTATCTGCTTCTCTCTCTATGACTACCCTAAGCTCAGTCTTCCCCTATCAACTTCTACTTCTAGCCCTATGCTGTGGAAACCTCACTCCCTCTCTGCTAAGCAGGTGCTTACTGCGACCTGGACCAAATCTCCAATTACACTGAGCCTCATGCAAAATTATTGGATTCAGATTGTGGTTTCCTTCTACATCCCCACCATTTAAGTCCTAGCTCCTGCAGGGAGCCTTATCTACCAGCTGTCTGTGTCATTGCCTGGCCAAATCTCTCTAGGACTCTTTCTCGCCTGATTTTGTTTTTATCCTTCCAATCCATAAAACTGACATTAACTTATATAACAAGAACACAAAAGTAAATATGCTTTTATTATTGCCTCACATGTCTCCTTTATGTCTTTTTTTGTCAGAGTTAACCCACCATCATCATCATCTTCATCAAAACAAGTGACAGTTAATGAGCGATTCTCAATTTTATCCTGTGTCATTCTCAAAACACAATGAGGGAGGTAACATAATCCCCATTTTACAAAGGAAGAATCTGGAGCTTAGAAAGTTTAGGTAACTTGACCAAATGACTGCATGGCTAGCAAGGGCAACACTGGAATGTTAACTCTAGCCTCTGCCTCCAAAGCCTGTGTTCTAAACCACGCCTCCATCTTATCATATTATGGGGCCCTGAGGGAAACAGACTTTCTGCTAATCAAAGCTAAAATTATATCTTTCACATGTGGTACACCATACACTTATGAAGCCCCTTCCACATGCATATTCTTTTGTTGCATTTGAACAAAAACAATCATGATAGTGATCAGTCAGGCAAAACTCTCCATTCTCCGCTTAAAAAAGAAAACTTGAAATTCAGCATTCCCTGTCCTGGAGAACCACCAATAAACCACCTCTACTTAATTTCTTTCTCGCCCCCTCTCCCTTCAGGGTGCATGGTGTCCACCTCTTTCCTTGTTTTGCCTTTATAGAAATGGAATTTTTTTTTTCCCTCTAGGGAAAGCATTCCCCTGATGGGAGTTACACACCTGTATCAATGGAGGAATAAATGTTCCATGGCTGAAACCTAGTTATAACCTCCTCATCTGCAGAATTTATAACTCAGCAGAAAGAATTTTCTCTTTGCAGAAACTGGGGCATAATCAAGGCTTTCAATGGAGGGCAGAAAAGGGAAATCACAGAAAATCAATTCCATATTTTTTAGGTGTGGAATGGAGATAAAGGAAATTCTCTCAACTATTTTGTGGGCAGAGAAATATAATTTTTTACTCTTTAAGGCCAGGACTTTTCCTCAGTTCATGATGTGACTTTGCGGTGGCATTCCATGGTCACATCCTGTTTCCCCTTGAGTAACTATAAGAATAGAATCGCACACTGGTGCAGAGCTCAGTATGAACACCGTTTTCACTGGGATCACCATCACAAAGCCACTACTCCTTAGCAATGTGACTTAACAAATTCTTTAACAAACTTTCTATCCCTTCATCGATAAAATGGGGATAATAAATCTACCTCAAAAGATTGCTACAAAGATTAAATAAGAAAGTAAAGTACTTGAAGTGTCTGGTGGAAAGTCCTTAGCAAAGTGAAGCTGCTGGTATACATAATATTCTTTAAAAAAAAATAATTGAAAAGCCCTTTGTGCTAAAAAGATTTAAATACCCTGCAATATAGTGATGACAAACGACAATGCAGATGGTGAGTCACAGTAGTAAAGGTAAATAATACCCCATAGCACAATAAAGACCTCTAAAATTCTGTGGCTTAGCACAGTAAAGTTTTGTTTTTCACTAATACCAAGCCCAAGGTAGGTGTTCCTGGTCAAACACTACTATGATCTGAATGTGTCTCCCACTGAAACTTAATGACTCAATGAGAAGGCACTGAGAGGTGGGGCCTTCAAGTCATGAATGAAGAGCCTCATGGATGGGATTATAGATCTTTTAAAGGGTTGGAGGGAGTGGGCTCATTTCCTACCACTATTTTTCCTTGTAAGGACATGGGGTTTGATCCCTCCTGCGGGTGCATCAACAAGACACAGTCTCATTGACACTACCTCTGGTAGCACCTTTCTCTTAGACTGTCTGGCCTCTAAACCTTAAACAATAAATTTCTATTCTTTATAAACCACCCAATCTGTGATACTTTATTATGCCATCACAGACAGACTAAAATAGACATACTCTTGGGTGGTTCTTCTCCATGGGGTGACTCAGGGATCCAACGTTCCACTACCAAGGGGCTTCTTCTATCTTTCTTATGTCTCATAGTCATTGGCTTCTAGCCACTCAGAGGAGGAGAAGTGGAGGACAGACATCCATGTGAAATGTCTCATGGCCACATCCTTGTGTCTAGCTCTCAGTCACTTGACTCTATGTAGATGCAGAGGGCTGGGAAAATGCTTCTTAGCTGCATGCCCAGGAGTGGAAAATTAATAGTAAGGACCACTACCAAAAGGAAAGGGCAGAGGAGTTATTTCAGTTTACCATATATACTCGAGTATAAGCCGAGTATATACAAAAAAACTCGGCTTATACTCGAGTATATACAGTAATTTTGATACAAGGAGAACCCATTTTTGGAGGCACAGACCAAAGGAAAAATTATGTTGGTCACTTGTATATTAAAAATACTTAGAGAACAAGACTGGAGTGACACAAGGCAAAATTGTGAAGAGAATAGAAGTTTGATTTTGATGTTGCTGTCACCTCTCTCCTCTGCTTCCCATTCTTAATCAGTGTTTTTCTGTCTTCTAGCCTCCTAGACCCCCATGATAGGGCCCCTAAGCAAGCTAGTCCCTCACAGAACTGCTTCATATTCCAGACAATAATGTCCATTAAAAATATGCCTTATTTCTTCAGAGCCATATTGTCTGATAGATGACAGCTAATTAATCTGATAAAATAATTCATGCAGCTAGAATAATCGTTATTGTGGGAATTGTGTTATTAGGCCCAGGTAACCTGTATTTTTAATAGGTTCCTTCTGGAGACAATGCCTTAACCCAAATAAATCGCTCCAATGGTAAGAATAGCTCAAATAGCTAGTATTTCAGTTCTCACGGCCAGTTCAAAGAGGACAGGTGTGTAGGAGCAGCTCAGATAGAAAAGTTGAACATCTTAGCTTTATTTTCTGTTATTTAACATTTGTTTTAATTGGCGTGATGGATTATATATTTATAAAACATTTTGATTTAGGTTGAATCATGAATTACATAGTCAAGAAGGGTTCTTAGAAAAGCACTACATTATTTAGAAATGATTTTATGTAGCTACACAAGAGTCCTAATACTATTTGCTTTCCTTCCTGAATAAGGAAATACAGTTCACACAAAGAGCAAAAACACAATGTCTCTATTGGGGTCATAGTAATCATTTTAATTGTGTTCAAGTATTAAAAGCCTTCTGACTGTTGATTGGGAAGAATCACGTTAGGTTCACTTCTTTCTGAAGGAAGGATGTTGTGTTGTTTTTTGTTATTGTTGTTTTATGGATGTCTAAAAAGCAAAGGTTTTTGTGCAAAGTAACCCAGACCCCTTTGGCATGAATTGTATTCTTATGCACAGGTTCATAAAGAGGCGGTTTGAGATTTCTGAATCCTGAAGGTGAGAAACAGAGCTGCTCTTTCTGATGTCCTAGGTGGGACACAGACCTGGGGCTCCTCGTTGGTGAGAGAGCCACCTGGAAAGTTCCATTCCTTAAAGAAATCAGAAACAAGGAGAAGGAGAAAAAGCAGAGCCCTGCAGTGGGGGTGGCTGTACCTAGACCTTCCCCCAGGGAGTAAGGACCCGCTCCTGGAGCTGCACTGAGGTCAGCTTCATACCCGATGCCCTTTTCCTACCTCAATACTTCCTGGACCTACTAGACTGTTGAACTTTTCAGTTGCCCAATGCATCAGGTATGACCACCCCCATTTCAGAAATTCAGAAGTTGGGATGCAAAGATAAACAGCTTTCCCAAAAGGATATATGTTGTGACTGTTCATCAGGACATCGTCCTCCTTCTCTCTGCCAAGCCGGCCTTTCTCCTCCAGGAGTCCTAATGTGATGTGCTCTCCACAGGCAGTAAAGGTGAGACTTTCTCGTAACCCTATTAATGAGGAGAAGAACACAGATGGTGTAGAATGATCATCTGAGTTCAACTCTGGCCCCACTCTGCGCTAGCCACATGACTTTGCCAAGTCCCCTGTGCTCTCTGGGCCTGGGTCTTCTCTCAGGACAGGGAAAGTTACTGTACAGTGTATGTATGGAGATCACGTGAGTTGATGTGTGCAATGCTCAGCGTCTGGAAAGCACCAGCACGCAGAGCCATTAACAATAAATGAAGATACTCTTTTCTTTCTTTTTTTTTTTTAAGTTTATTGAGTCTCTTCTGGAGCAGCACTCTGGGCTGTAAGCTGGGTAAGTGTTTGTCCTCAATGGAAAGACTACATGAAATAGAGCTGTCCTTCAGTGTTCTTAGGGGCTTGATTCCAGGACACCACACTGCTTAACCAAAATCCAGGACACTCAAGTCCCTTATATAAAATGGCATAGGATAGTTGGCTGTCCATGCCCATGGGTTCAACCAACTGCAAATCAAAAAATTAGTAGTTTAGCACACAAGGAACCTGTGGATAGGTAGGACTGATTAGACTGATCATAGTAACATAAGAATATATTTTAAGGTTCGGCACCTGAAGCTCAAGTGGCTAAGGCGCCAGCCACATACACCAGAGATGGCGGGTTCAAATCTAGCCTGGGCCCACCAAACAACAATGACAACTATACCCCCCAAATAACTGAGTGTTGTGGTGGGCTCCTATAGTCCCAGCTACTTGGAAGGCTGAGGCAAGAGGATTGCATAAGCCCAAGGATTTGGGGTTGCTATGAGTGACCAATGATGCCACGGCACTCTACCCAGGGTGACAGCTTAAGACTGTCTCCAAAAAAAAAAAAAAAAAAAAAGAATATATTTTCAGTACCAGATAAGTGTCACGGCAATTAAATGGCTCTGGAGGAGAGTTTGGAGAGATGCTAGAAGGACGGACCATGAAAGCCCATCCCTCCAGCCAGGAGAAGTGGTTTGAGCAGGAACGGCAGGCTCAGTATTTAATCCTAATGCCCAAATATGGATGGTGGAGTCCAGACTCCACAGCCACTCAGGCTGTACTTTGAGAGTTGCTTCCTGATGCCTCACCTTGTGTTTTGCAAAGATCTACCGTACCTATTTATAAGTCCAGCCCTGCCATATAGTGTCACAAAGAACCTTCTGGGGAGAGGTGGTGGCCTAAGGGGTCAGATGACTTGGTTTGCTCTTCAGGGGACATATATCACCTAGGTAAAGTTCACTAAGATAACTACTCAGGGCAGCTCTTGTACCCTTTCATGGGTGTGAGCAAGATGGGTTAGAATCCACTGCAAAGGGGTTTCCATCCTTTTCTTCTAAGGGCCAAAACCCCCTCGCAACCCCCAGGAGTAGCTGGGGGGGGTGGGTTGGCCTCCGCATGTGCCCACACATATGCAAGCACTTAATGGTGCAGGAGGGATCTTAAGCAAGCAGCACCTTTTAGATTAAAATGGGCATACACATCGCTGAGGCAACCTGTTAAATGGAGATTCTAGCTCAGGTACAAGTCTCCCCTCTAGGGTGAGGCCCAGGTTTCCACATTTTTGACGGGCTTATAGGTGACACCAAAGTGACCACTCAGCAGACCACATTGAGATGTAAGACTGGATAACTCCCAGGTGACATGGAGGTCATGTCCTTGGGGACACAGAGGAGAATCACTGCTCTCTAGTGATCAGTCGACTTCCCAACCCCCACGAGGCGAAGTCCTGCTCAGATACATGGGTGTGTAGACGCTCCACCCTACGTTTCCAGGGATAATCACCACGACCAGGAGAAGTCCCTTGGGAGCCTGTTAGAAGCTTTTGGCTAGCATGCCTGAGACCAAACGGATACCTTTTCCCAGAGTTCCTAGCACAAAGTCATGGAAACCTCCACCAATGTCTACAGAGCATTTTGTATGTGGAAGTCAGAGGATTCTCCCAGCCCCTATAAATCTTAAAATCAGGGAAAGTTTTCTGTGGAAACTTCTAAAGGATTGAGTAGTTCAGGGCAGAGTGAAAGAAGACAAGAGAGCCAGCAGGAACTCAGAATCCTGTGAGGGCATTGTCATACCTTGAGAGCTGCTCTTAGAAGCTGAAAACACCTGCTGTTTGGGAGTCTAGGGGGTGAAGGGGCCAGATACTCTGTGGCCTGGGTGCAGGCATAGCAGAGCTCTAGAAGAGAGATGTTCCCATGGCTTTAAAGCCTCTGAGAGAGCAGCAGTTGGCTCTCCCTGACTCTGACATGCTGTGATCCACCAGCTGCCTGTTGTCCCACTGTCGGCGTGGTCACAGTCACCAAGGGCCCTGAGGTAGCAGTGCTTTTTTCCTGGAACCCCCTCCTATACCCATAACTCTGAAACTACATGACATCTTAACCTTTATAAGAATTTCTTGAAGACAGCATTTAAAAACACCCAAATCTTTCTTGACCTTTACATTTTAGCAGAGTTTTTTTTTTTTCTTAAATTGATGTTACAATAATTTTTTTAAGCTGTGGCATTTTTAAAGCTACTTCAAGAGGAACTTCACTTCCCCTTACCCATCCTATTTGAGACCAATCATTAATCATGGAGGGAAGGCACTCAGGACTCAAACCCAGCTTGATTATGTTTTTGTGTTTGTGACATTTTCTATAAACCAGTGGGAAGTTCCTGTCCTTTTTGTTTGTTATCTACAGGCTGCAGAATTTGTTTTCCAGGTTTAAGCCCTCTCCCATCACCTTCCAAACTCCCTTCTGCTGTGGTCAGGCTTCTGAGAGCTGTTCAGCTGGTTTGGAGAGAGAACATTAGAGGTATCTTCTTTAACTTTACTGAATACAAGTCCATTTTGTCTTGGACAAAACAGACCATTCTGCCTGTCAAGAGACAACTCACCTGTCGCATTCCAATCTTTTTTTCCATAAAGGCAACTCTTAAAAGAGGGAATATAAGATGATGAACCCATAATTTCATAGAGGTTAGGTCCAAGGTCACAAAACTCTGAGCATCCGTAGGCCACTGGGCTCTCAGTTCTACATGGTCATGGTCAGAGGGTATTGACAGCTGCACCTTCTAACCAGGGGTTCTCATCCTGGAGTTTGTGGCTGAATGGGGTGAGGGAAGAGAATTCAGAAGGCTACAAACTTGGATGGGAAAAAATTACACCCTTATTTTGACTAATATCTCACTGAAAGTATTCCATTCAATTATGAACATAGTTAAGAAACTACTGTGGTATTAGCAGTGCCTTAACTGTGTCACCAACATAAATCACACATATTTTCAGATCACATTACAGGGATTGCAGGTATCTTTAAAAAACTGCTTTTATTCACCACTACTTGAAAATATGGTAGTTACTAGTCTGGCCATTAGATCTTCTTACTTAATGCACTAATAAATAAGCACATATATTACTACATCACACAGCTGTGTTTTTTTTTAGATGTCTTTTTTGTAGATTCTCCAGTTTGCCAAAATCTCTGAGTGGCCACATCATTTTGGTAGCATTCCTAATGTTTATAGGTTTTGGAGTGGACTTGCTTAAGTTCAGCCATTTTTCACACCACTTTTTCTTCCACAAGTAATAAGTTAGTCATTCATTCATTTTATCATTTATTTGATTAAAATATCCTTAATGACCTTTATTAGGCTTTCTGCCAAACACTGTGAAAGTTTATCAAGTGAATAAGATAGTCCCTGCCTCCAAGACTGTGGACTCTAACAAGAAGTGTATTATTTCCATAAAATCCTTATTCAATTACAAGTATTCTGTATTTATTTCTACCACTAGTAAGATAATACATCTGAGTAGCCAAGAACACCCTATTCATAGCCTTATGCCAGGTGACATCAAGGGACAGAAATTTTGTTTCTTTTTCATCTTCTTCCAGAAATCATGAAAACATTCATACAATAATTATGTATTAAGTACCAATTAGATGTGTAGGAGAGGAAGGAAGATGACTCTGGGTTACACTCAGGATTCTGACTTGAGTCCCTTGTCAGCAAGAAACAAAACATGTGAGGGGAAATGGCAGACCAGGCTTGTAGGGAAAGAAGATTGTTAAATTTTGAACTTGATGAGTTTGAGATTGTATGATTATAGTTAGATACATGACTCTGAGGCTCAGGACAAATTCTGAGCTGAAAATCTATCAGTGGTAGCCATCAGTTGTATAGATGGTAAGTAGAACCACTGGCAAGGATGAGATGGCTTTTCTACACACAAACTTGTATTCTCTGCAGACAATGACAGTAAATAATCTCCCAAGCTCCCCTCGCTGCTGCCACACCACACAATACAAAGTAATTTCATAACTATGAAATTTCCATGAAAAACCACACTCTCAGCATTGCTTGGGGACAATGCCAAGAACGATTTTTTTCTTTTAAGCAAGTAAAAAGACGCAAATCCCACATTATTCTGTCCTCTCTTCCCTCACCAGAGAGCTTTGCTGCAAGCAAAGGCCCAGCGATACAAATTGCCAGGGAGACAGAAGAGGTACACAGGCAAGGGGACCTTAGAGAGAGCTGGAGAGGGCACCAGAAAGTTTCAATAGGGCAGGCCATCAGAAACAGTAAAAGCAAGTGCCTTTTACAGCCCCACCCCCAGCTACTTACAGGGCCAGGCACACAATTTAAAGGAACAGAGTTGAAATGTACACACATGATTTAAAGGGACCGTCTTCCAAACACATAGTTTATGGGAAATGAAAAGGAAAAATAAGGAGAAAAAAAAGAAAAAAAGAGGGATCTTTAACTTTTTCTAAATAAATTTTTTCCTGCATATTTGAAGGGCTTGCCACATGATGTTATAAGATACCCACACACGGTTACTATTAATATATAACAAAGTAGATTACCAAATCTATCATCTCACACAGTTACTTTTTTGTGTGACACGAGCAGCTGAAATCTAGTTATCTAACAAAAATCCTTAACACAATACAACTTTATTAACCTTAGTCCTCATGAGAGTACAAACACCTTTGTGAGGTGGTAATTTTATCTCCTTTGGGTATACACCCAGAAGTAGGACTGCTGTGTCAAACTGTAGTTCTATTTTTAACTTCTTTAGAAACCTCTAGACTGTTGTTCATAATGGCTGTACCAATCTTTCAATACATTCTTATCAACGGTATACTAGGGCACTTTTTTCTCTGTACCGCCATCACATTTATTTTAGTCTTTTTTTTTTTTTTTTTTTTTTTTTTGGAGACAGCATCTCACTTTGTCACCTGGTACAGTGTCATGGTGTCACAGCTAATAGCAACCTTGAACTCTTGGACTTAAGTGATTCTTTAGGCTCAGCCTCCCAAGTAGCTGAGATTATAGGTGCCTTCCACAACATCTGGGTATTTTTAGAGACAAGGTCTAACTATTGCCAGGGCTGGTCTGGAACTGATGAGCTCAGGCAATCCACCGGTCTCAGCCTCCCAGAGTGCTAGAATAACAGGCATGAGCCACTGCCCCTTAGTCCTTTTTTTGTTTTTTTGAGACAGAGTTTCACTCTGTTGCCCTGGGTAGAGTGCTGTGGCACCATTATAGCACACCACAACCTCAAACTTGGGCTCAAGCGATCCTCTTGCCTCAGACTCCTAAGTAGCGAGGGCTATAGGTGCCTACCACAATGCCCAGCTAATTTTTCTATACTTATTAGAGATGAGGTCTCGCTGTTGCTTGGGCTGACCTCAAACTCCTGAGCTCAAGCAATCTACCTGCCAGGGCTTTATCTTTAGTCTTTTTAATGGAAGCCATCTCTATGGATATGAGGTAACATCTCATAGTGGTTTTAATTTGTTGAGCACATTTACATATATTTTTTGGCCATTTTTATGTGGAAGAGAGGTCCTTTACCAATTGGATGGTAAAGCAGGAAACAAAATGTAGGTTCGTGTAAGAAAAAAAAATTTTTTTAAAGATCAACAGACTGGAGAACTTGTGAGTCTTCCACTTACCACCAAAACAAACAAAAATCTGAAAGTACTACCCTAGGACCTACCTTCCCACTATTACAGGAGCACTTGCTTGTTTCTGAACTAACAGAAAAGGGTGCCATTTAACTAGCACCATGTAAAACACTCCAATACGACAATATGTTTTTGAACAACAGGAAGGTAAAATCCAAAATGACAATTGCAGAATGCATTTTCACATAAATTGACTATAGAGAATCCAGCACCCTCCCCTCAGAAGAAGAACCGGAAACAGAAGAAAATGTTGTTAATACTCAAAACTGAATTAGACAGATTCTAAGGAGCATTCAAGAATAAGAAAAACCACCTCAGATTAGAAATTCAAATACTAAGAACAGAAATGGACAAAAAAATAGGAAGAAAGAAAAAACCAGTTGATTGAACTCAGGAAAGAAGGAGAAGGAAATACAAGACTACCTCACAAATGAAAAAGAAATGACAGTATCCCCAAGAGAAGGCAGACTCAAACGAAAATGTAATAAGGGTTACTGAAGAAAGACAGGAAAACAACCAAGAGAAGAAAAATGGCATAAAAGAAGGTATGAAGTGGATTAGAGAAAAAACAGTGGAACTAGGAGGCAGGCAAAATAGAAATATTAATTTTATTATTATCATTGAAGAAGAGGGAGAAGGAGAAAGAAGAAGAGAAGAAGAAACAACAAATGTAACACACTATTCTTTAAAATTGTAATCCAAGAGATTGAAAAGACTGGAAGAAAAGTCTCACTAAGTACCTGGGAAAAATCAACCTAGAAATAATCACAACCGATATATAACCTAGTAAAACTATTGTATTTTGAAAAAAAAAGATAAAATATTAAAGACCTTCAGAAAGAAGAAATAAATAATTTATGTAAGCAAACTAATTCATCTCACACCAGTTTTAAAAACCAACATACAAAAGGCTGGGAACAGTGGCTCACACCTATAATCCTAGCACTCTGGGAGGCCGAGGCAGGTGGATTGCAGGAGCTCATGAGTTCCAGATCAGCCTGGGCAAGAGCAAAACCCCGTCCCTAAAATATAGCTGGGCAACAGCAAAACCCCGTCCCTAAAATACAGGGCGGGTGCTAAAGTCCCAGCTCCTTGGAAGGCTGAGGCAAGAGAATCACTTGAGCCCAAGAGTTTGAGGTTGCTATGAGCTGTGATGCCAAGGCACGCTACCATCAGTGAGGAAGTGAGTGTCTCAAAAAAAAAAAAAAAAAAAAACTCAAAAAGGGCGGCACCTGTGGCTCAGTGAGTAGGCACCAGCCCCATATACCGAGGGTGGTGGGTTCCAACCCAGCCCCAGCCAAACTGCAACAAAAAATAGCCAGGCACTGTGGCAGGCACCTGTAGTCCCAGCTACTCGGGAGGCTGAGGCAAGAGAATCGCCCTAAGCACAAGAGCTGGAGGTTGCTGTGAGCTGTGAAGCCACAGCACTCTACTGAGGGCAACAGAGTGAGACTCTGTCTCAAAAAAAAAAAAAAGAAAAGCAAAAAAGCCCCGCATACAAAGAAGGCAACAATGGAGTAACATTTTTTTAAAATGTCAAAGAAAGAACTTCTGAACAAATGATTTTATATATAGCCAAGCTACCTATCCAATATCAAATAGCATTTTTCAATATGTAAGACTTTATGAAATTCTATAACTATAAACCGTTCTGGAAGAGTCCACGAAATAATGTGTTTCATCCAACCAAAAGATGACTGGGAAAACAACAAAAGGAACAATGAAGAGCATTTAAAAATGTATAATTGTACATATAATACTACAACAAAGATGTTGGGTAACGTGATGAAGTAGGAATTTTACAACTAAAAAAATAGGAAGAGAAGGTAAAGAAGGGAATATGCCTACATTGCTGTATAGGCATAAGGTGGATGGATGTTAAAGGATCACAACTCTGATTGTAGGAAAAAGTTAATGAAGTAGGTAAATCACTAGCTAACTTGATCCAAAAAGGGGAAAACGAACAAATACACAAAATAAGATATGAAGAGATGGGGAATACCATCAAAACATAAATTATTAAAACCTTAACAGTCTAACTTACAGACCTCTATGAAAATAAAAAAATTCAAAAACCTAAAGTATACCATTTTCTAGGGAAATACAGTATATATTGACCTCTCTAGGGTTCGAAATAAGACTTATTTCCATATAACAAATAGAGAAAGTTATTAAGACACTCCCATGCACACACACACACACACAAATCACCATGCACAGATGATTTCCCAGAGAAATTTTAACAAAACTTTAAACAGAAACTAGTCTCAATGCTCTATAAATTGCGCCAAAGCATTCAAAATGAAAGAAAACTTTCTAATCCCTTTTATGAAACAAACATAATACTCATCTCTAAACAGACAGAAACAATACCAAAAAGTAAAACCACACAGTAACATCACTAAAGAATATCAATGCAAAACTTCTAAGGAAAAATTAGCAAATATAATTCAATACACATTAAGATAAAAATACACAGGATCAGTGAGATTTATGCCAGCACAGATCAGTGAGATTTATGCCAGGAACATAAGTCTGGTTAGGTGATCCATTGGTATCATACACCATAATGTATTACTTTCCTATGGGCAATAACAGGTTACCACAAACTAGGTTGCCTAAAGCAACAGAAATGTGTCCTCTCACAGTTTGGGAAGCCAGAGACACAAAATCAAGGTGCCAGCAAGGCCATACTCCCTTTGGAGGCTGTGGGACAGAATCTGTGCCTTGCCCCTTCTAGCAAGCTACTGTCTATCATATTCCTCCACATTCTGCTATGATTTGGACGTGATTTGTCCCCATCAAAACTCATGTTGGAGTTTAATTTCCAGTGTAGCAGTACTGTAAGGTGGGACCTATCAGGAGTTTTGGTCATGGGGGCAGATCTGTCATAAATAGATGAATGCCATTGTATAGTGAGTGAATTCTCACACTCCTGGGAATAGATTGGTTCCCCAATGCTCAGTTATAAAGCAAGGTTCTTCTTCCTATCTGTTCCCTCTTTGCACATGGCTGCTCGCCTCCTGTTCTCCACCAGGCCTGGATACAGCACATTACCTTTCCCAGAAAGCTGAAGAGATGCTGGTGCCATGCTCTTGAACATCTAGCCACTATAATCATGAACTAAATAAAATGTTTTTCTTTATAAATTGCTTAGTCTCATATAGTCTATAATAGTAACACATTCCTTGGTTCATGGCCATTCCCCTCCAGTGTCTGCCTCCATCTTCATATCACTTTCTCCTTTATGTATATGGCTAATCTCTTTCTGCCTTCCCTTAGAAATGTGTTTATGATGGCACTCGGGGTCCATCTAGATAATCCAGGATAATCTACTCATCTCTAAATCCATAATTCAATCACATCTTCAATGACCCGTTTTGTCCAAAGAAGGTAATACTCATGGATTCCAAGGATTAGGAAACGAATATATCTTTCACAGCCATTATCAGTCCACCACATTTCACCCTCTGGACCCCAAAGATTCACATACATCCCACACACAAAATATATTTCCTGAAAGCCACAAATGTCTCAAGCCATTAGAACAGTATTTTTCAACCTTTTTTATATCTTACAGCACACTTGAACCTATGGTTAAACTTCTGTGGCATCAAAAAAAGAATTAAAAAAAAAAAGAATATATTTACAGTGCTTTCAACTTCTTTTGAAAATAATTTAATTAATGATCTTTAAAAATTTTTGTAGAACCCTGGTTGAAAAATCATTGCATTAGAACATAAACTTAAGTTTAAAATGTCATCTTCTAAAAGTCTCAAATCCCAATATCTAAATCATTTAAATACAGGATACGTGAGACTGAGTATAATCTACCCTGGAGCAAAATTCATATTCATCTATGGACCTGTGACACTAGTGGAACAGATGTAGGGTAAGAGTCATAGACATTCTCATTCCAAAAGAGAAAAAAGAAGAAAGTGGTCATAGTCCAAAGCAATTTCAAAGACCAGTAGGAAAATCCTGTGCTTCAAGGACCCACCCAGTTTTCTGCCTTCTATATCCATGGTCCAGCCATTGTGCCTGTGGATCTATCCCCAGAATCATACTTTCTCTTGAGAGTTAGCATATACTTACAAGTGAGTAGTTTTATCAATCTGTTTCTCACCTAAAGAATATCTAGAATCTCAAAAACCCTGTGAGTCCCCATGTATGTAATGGGCATCCTCACCCATGATCCTGGGATAAGAGGGTGAGTAGTTTTATCAATCTGTTTCTCACCTAAAGAATATCTAGAATCTCACAAACCCTGTGAGCCCCTCTGTATGTAATGGGCATCCTCATCCATGATCCTGGGATAAGAGGGTTTTCCACAGAACTTTCCTGAAAAACACCATCTCTATTCCTGGCTTCTGCTGAGATGGTTGAGTGAATCCATGAGTCAATCTCTTCAACACTAGCAAAAGATTATTCAGCCATACCCTTGACCTACCTTCCATGTTCGAAGAGTGAACCTCTCTATTTTAGCACCATTTGCAATCTAGATGTGCTGATAACTTCCCAAATCATCAAGTGCTGGTTCCCTTTTACTTAACAATGCTTTCCTCAATTTATTCTCTTTCCCCTGGAATTTTACTATAAGCAGCAAAAAGAAACCAGAATGTACCTTCAAAATCTTATTTGGAAATCTCCTCAGCATCATGTCCAAGTTCACCTACTACAAGTTCTGCTTTACACACAATCATGAGCCAAAATTCAGCTAACTTTTTTGCCACTATATGACAAAGATCATGCTTCCTCCAGTATCCAATAACATGCTCTTTATTTTCTTCTGAGTTCTCAATGCTTTTAACATTCCTATTTCTACCAACAGCTGCTTTAAGGCAATCTAGGCCTTTTCTAAAATGTACCTAAAAACTCTTCCAGAAACAAAAGTTTCCTGAAAAAGCAGGATATATTATCCAATTTCAATACCACTTCCACATTTTTATGTATTTGTTACAGCAGCATCCCACATCACAGTATCAAAATCTGTATTAGTTTTCTATCGCCATTATGACAAATTACCACAAAGTGCTTCTTAAAACCACAGAAATTTATTTTGTTACTGTTCTGGAGGTGAAAAGTCTGAAATCAAGGTGTTGACAGGACTGTGCTCTCTCCATTGAAATCCATCCCCTACCTCCTCTTACAGTTTCTGGTGGCCTCTAGCATTCCAGGGCTTGTAGCTACATCACTTGCATCTGCCTCCATCTCCATGTCACCTGCTTTTCTATGTGGTTGTCCAACCTCACTGTACGGCTGTCCTATAAGAACACTCGTGATGGGATTTAGGACCCACCTAGATAATCCAGGATCTTTTCATCTCAAGATCCTTAATCACATCTACAAAAACTTTATCATATATAACATTTACAGGTTCCCAGCAGTAGAAACAGATTTGGGAGGTGGCTGTTATTCAGCTTACTACGCGTAATAATGTTTAACAGAAAAAAAATATGATCATCTCTATAAACCAAAACAAAACAAAACAACAAAAAAAAAGATTCTGAGAAAGCATTTGACAAAATTTAACACAATAATATTCATATAATAATGTAATAAAAACATCCCATATGTAGGAATTGAAGGATACTTGCTCATCATGAAGATTAGTCGTAAGGTCATTACCTAATTAATGGAGAAACACTATAGTCATTTCCACTAAGATCAGGAATAAGACATGAATGGCCACTCAGCTATATTAGAGATATTTTCCATTGCAAGTAAACAAGAGAAATCAATAGAAGATGCAAGAATTACTAAGGAAGAAATAAAACTATATTTGCAGATGAAATGATAATATACTTAAAAAATCCAGGGAACTAATAATAAAACTAACTCAAACAATAGCTTCCTGAAAAAGCAGGATATAAAATTAATACATAACAATAAACAGCCTTCATATAAACAAACAATAAACAGGAGACACATGGTAAAGAAAACTTTTAAAAAGCATCAAAATATAGTAAACACGAATAAGTTTAACACAGGTGTAAAAACCTATATATGAAAAATTGTAAAACACTACTGATAGACACTAATGAAGACTTGAGCAAATGTAAACACATCCCCTACTCTTAAATAGGATTACAGCATTATAAAACTATTAGTTCTCCCAAAGTAAATTTATAAATGTAATTCAATTCCAATAAAATACCAACAGCCATTTTCTTTTTCTTTCTTTTTTTTTTTTTTTTTTTCATTTAGAGGCATTTTTATTTTAACAAATTATGTTACAGGCTGTGTTTTTCTGATCCTGAATCCACAAACATCCCTCCCCCAGCCCACATCTCCCTATGGAGCGCCACAGTGCCACGTTTTCTCACCCTGGTAAAGTGCCAAACGCCCCTTAGCTGAGACGCAAGGGGAGGCGGTCTGCTCTCCATCATAGGGACACCTGGCTGTCCAGCCCAGGGAAGGCCCCAACAGGACGCAGGAAAGAACGCAGGTCCCCAATGTTCGCAACCCTGCAGGCTCCCATCTAACTGTCTCGTAGTTGAGAGGCAGGTCCAGAAACACTGCTATCCTCTGGGTATCAACATGGCAAGCCTGAGACTTACCTGGAAATGGTCGCTGCGTGCTGCCAGGACCGCCTTCTGAGTGTGGAATTTCTGTTCCTCGGCAATCAGGGTGACGTCGCAGAGGACGCTGTCACTCCTCTGCCAGTTCAAAGCTCTCAAAGGAGAGCAACCGAGCCAGTATTCTTCCTCGCGCCAGCCCCTCTGCCCAGGCGCGTTCACACTCCGTCGACAGGCACGCACGCACGCACGCACTCCGTCAACACGCACGCATTCCGTCAACACGCACGCACTCCGTCAACACGCAAGCTCTGCGTGGACATGCACGCACTCAGGCCCGTACAGGCTATTTTCTAAGACAGTTTGATTCCAAAATTCATATAAAAAAATCCAAGAATAAGGTATAGAAAACACTAAAAAAGAAAAACTTACTGCAGTAGTCTTACTATAACTTAAAATATTTTATAAAATCTAGATAATTAAAACATGTGGTATGAAACATAAAAAGAGAAATAGTCAAATTGACAAATAAACCAGTGGAATAGAATAGTCCAGAATTAGACTCAAATAAATACGAGGATTTAGTATATGACAATAGTGTCATCTCAAATCACTAGGGTGATGAACTTTTTAATAAATAGTCTGGGACAACTAGAAAGTCATTTGGAAAAAAGATAAAATTATATCCATAGTTCACACTATATAGCAGAATAAAGTTCAAGTAGATTAGGTATCTAAGTATGAAAACTGAAACCATACAGTAGAGAAGAAAACATGGCTAAGTTTTCTTTAACATGGCTAAGTCACTCTTTAACCATGGTAAGGAAACTTTCTGTGATTTAAAATCTAGCGGCAACTTTTAAAAGATTAATAAATTTGACTGCATTTTTGCATCCCAAGAATCATCATAAACAGAATTTTTAAATGACTAATATACTAGGAGAAAACATTTGTAACATTACATGAGAAAAAGAGCTAATGTTTCTCACATACAAAGAAATGTTTAAAATTGAGGAACAAAGGACCAAAATCCTGATAGAAAAATGAGGAAAAGACATAAACAGATAATTAATCAAAAAAATTAATGAAAAATGACCTTCTAATGTGGAAAAAATGCTCAAACTCACTCATAATTAAAGAATTCCATTTCTCACTTATTGAATTGAAAAAAGCAAAGCAAACATGAGAATATATTCTATTGGTGAGGCTTGTCCTGAAGCTATGTGGTCACAGGCACTATTACAGATCCCTAAAAGGAATGCAAATTGGCACAACCCTTTTGGAGGGATGTGAGGCAACATATAACCAAATTGCATATGAATTTTCTTTTTGATTGAGCAATCCCACTTCTAAAGTATATATCTCTGATGATAAAAAATACTCATGCATGAAATGACTTGTTACTGCATTGCATGTAATTTCAAAACACTGACCACAACCTAAATGTCCATCATGCATGGGAGAGTGCCCACGCTCAGTATCTCCACACAATGGAGTACCATGCAGCTGTATAAAAGAATTAGAAAGGTCTCTAGAGCAGGCACAGGGTGCTTTCCATGATACATATTAAGTGAAAAAATATATAATTCAGAAAAGTATAATATATAATTCTTTAAGAAATCAGATACTAGAAAATACACAGATGTTTGTTCCTTTGTGAAAAAGAAATTCAAGAAGGACAAATAGGAGTTGAATAAACTCAAAACAAATCCGTCAAAATATTTATCAGCAACAAAAGGAAAGACAGTAACTACATAGTGGAGAAACCAGCAGACACCAACCTAATAAAGTGATCAGGTAAATGACACCAGTAAGAAGGCAAATATCACAAATGCCTTGACATGATGCACAGAAAAGGAAGACAGTATCATTTCTGTGGCATTCTTGCCAGAATAGCATAACCTCTCTCCAAACATGAAAAAAAAAAATTAGACAAACCTAAACTAAAGGACATTCTACCAAATTACCGATCAGTGCCCTCAAAAAGTGCCAAAGTTAGGAAGGACAAGGAAAGACTGAGGAACTGTCACAGATTGAGGGCAACCAGGGAGAAATGACAACTGAACGCAATGTGGGGAGTCCTAGATAGGCTCCTGAGGCAGAACAATAATAATATCTGCTGGGAAAATAGTGAGTTTCAAATGAAGTCTGCGGCCTCCTTAATAACATTGTACCAACATCGTTTTCCTATTCTTGATAATTATATTATGATGATGACAGAGATTAAACATAAGTGGAAGTAGGGTGAGGGATAGAAAGGAATTCTTCCTAGTATTTTTTTCTAGCAACTTTTTGTGAAGTCTAAAATTAGTTTAAAACAAATGAACAAAACAATGTCATTTTAAAACCAAAAATAAATAAATATGGCTCTCTTACCCTCTATTAAGGGTTTTCTAGAAACCTCCACCTTTCTATAACTCCCCTGTAAAGGTTTCAAAACCTTTCTGAAACCACTTACCACCAATCTTAACTGACAATGATCAGAAGGGCAGCCTTGCAGGTTGCCACATTAGTGAAGAAGAAAAGAAAGCTAGCAGGAACAGGAAGTGGAGCATCTGAGGGAGAGGTTTTTTAAATGACCTGTTTTGTGTTACTAAATTTATTCATAACCTGGAATGGGCTACAACCATCACAAGGACACAAAAATCATCAGGTAAATTCAAGGACTTTTAAAAAATGCATCTAACCACCTCCTGTCCAAAACATTCAAGCTTAACCTTTCCCCTGAAAATGCAATCTGCTCTTTCCACCCTGCCCGCATATCAGACTCTGAGACCTAGATTGCCAGGGGAGCAGAACCATCACCTTGTCCTGATTCAATAGGTTCTTGTTACAATACCAGCTCAAGATCCTAGGGGTATGTGGAAATGTGCCTGTTCATTGCTGAAAGATTTCATGCCCAATTTATGTCCTTCACATAACTTTGTCCTTAAAAGCTATCTTTGGAATCCATTTCAATTACATTTTCCCAACAATCACATAAGGGGGTGCCTATTGTTTTTGCACATAAAAGACACAAGAAAAATATCTCAAAATGATACAAGTCCTCATAATAAAAAGGCATTGGGAAAGTTTCACCAGACCTAATATCTCAGGCTCTGTACCTCTTTTGTGGTCCAGGACACAGAGCTACTCTAATAAACGTGTATGTGAGAACTGGTAGCCACAGTTAAGTCACCTGACATGACACTAGCCATTGCATTCGAGTGCAGTGATCGTCTTTGAATTGCTTAGCTCTTTCGACTTTTCAAAGCTCTCATCACATATTTTAGTTACTTTAATCCTCAGACCACATTTTAATGTAGGTAGAATAGATGTATTCTTATAATAATCATAACATCATTCTGTTCAATGGTGTCCCAAAGGGACATAGGGAAAATATGAATAGGGAAAATGAGAAATTGTAGCCAAATGTACCTTTATTGACCAAATATTCACTACAAAATTTTACAAAATATTTACAAAATATTTCTCTATGTCTCGACATATAAATCTAAAAATTGTTAAAAATGTAAGAGTTTGTTAACTTTCCTATGTATGGCGACATTTGTGATACCCTATATATAAAGCCCCTTTACTTGCCTTACCTTATTTAGATCACAATAAGAGAAAAACCATGAAATAGTATCATCCCCATTTTTTCAGATAATTGAGAGCTTCAGAGGTTGACTGATCCCAAATCCCCCCAGTGGTGGCAGGTGGAGAAGAGATGGAACCCAAGACGCATAGTCAGTCCAAAGTTCTCTGACTCATATTTCAGTCATCTTTCCTCCACTATGTCATAGCTGCATACCAAAAAAAGGAAAAATTATAAGTTCTGTGCTATAACTCCAAAAACTAGTCTACATGTGACTTCATACTAAAAGGGACTCAAAAGGGACCGTTCGGCTTAGCTGCTTGGCCACCACTGCCACCCCAGTGGGACCAGACGATAGATAGGAACAGATCATGGGAATAAGGCAGAGCAGTCCGAGCGCACATGCTCAGGCACGGGGCTGGGGTCCGGACTGCTATCTGTACGGATATCTGTGCTCACTCAGGAAATATTCCAAGCACTTTAGATGAGCCAGTTAGCATAGACATCGATTACAGCACAGAAAGAATCATGAGGTATTTGAAATAGGAGACAACTGGGCACAAGCTGGCTCCTGTTATATAATACAAGCTCTCTATGCATTCATTCTTGCCCCAGTATATCTTAAAGATAGGGTGTTCACTTGACCTAACCGAAGAGGACTGGGTTTCATAACAACCAAGATGCCAGACTCAGGCTGCTCACCCTTCAGCACGGTGCTGGATTCCCTGGTGTCCCAGAGCCAAGGAAGGAGCTTCTGATAGAATAAAAGAACTGAGAAGCTGAAGAGGGATCAGGAGCTGCAGGAGCGGGACGAGTGTGCAGAAAGTCACATTCCCTCTGGTTCCCAGCTATGCCAAGAATGGGGCACCCGGGGAAACCTTCTGGCCATCCCTATCTCTGCCCCATAGCCCAGATGGACACAGCTCACTCTTACAGTGACCTCAGTAGTGCAATCGATTTTACTCCCAGCAGCCTGGACTCCAGGAGGCGCCCCAGGTGACCAGCAAGACCTGTGCAGGTAGAGAACATCCTCCCAGCAGCCTCTGCAGTGAAAGACGAGCTTCAAAGCCTTTTCTTCCACGGAAGAGGGGACCTATGCTTCCTCTCTGTTTATTTTTCTGTAGCTGTATTTGGGGAAACTTCCACGTGTGCAAAGCAACACTCTGATAAATAACGGTGGGCGTGTGTGGCTACAAGGTCACGCAGAAGAGCCCAAAAGCAGTAAATTCGGGGATGTTTTGGGCCAAACTTGTAAATCCAAACAATCTCACAGTTATGAAATGGAAAGTTTGTGGGGGGAAAACAAATGCTTTGGTTATTACAGTGTTACTACATTCATAAAATATATTTCATGGGGGGGGAGTTTACACAGGGGGTAATGAGATTTTTGCTTTATACATTATTTATAACCGCTTAATCCAGGTACTGCAGGTTGTTTTTTTTATTCCTTCGTTTTCACAGCTACAAAACACTTCAGTATTTCTAATTTATTTCTGCTTACAATACAGATGTTCTCAATTGTGTTTCTAACTACATTTCAGCCGTTATGATCGCATTTATTTGTTTGTGTCAGCACACAAGCAGGCGTTGAATGCGCAGTACACAATGGTAAGGCTTTGAGAAGCCCTGTGAAAGGCCTCTTATGCTTTCGTTATCAACAAACTAAAGCGTGCTGCGTGGCCTTATCTTTACCATCCATGGTTTTAATCTTCGAATCCTTCCCCTGCAGTTGGATAGGGCAGAGCAACAGCCTTCTCTCGGCACAGAAAAGTTGCATGCCTTAAACCAGCACTTCTCAAGCTGACCATTTGGAAGCAACATTTGGAGAACATTTGGGTTATGTCCTCTCACTGAATTTCCAAGCTGTTGGTAACGGACTGAAGAAAATGCGGTCTGTACTGAATACTGAGAAAGCAAGAGTGTAAGAGCCTGGAAGGTCATGTGTAAATATTGACATTTTAATTTTATTTAGTATACCAAATTGGGGCCCTCGCATTGCTTACCTCGCCCACTTGCACCACCCTGCAGATTGTGGGGGAAAGATATGATCTGAGCGCCCATGGGTGCTCTTCCTGCCTTTGCTAACAAGGCTGAGTTTTGTTTGTGAGAAATCTGAGTCAGAGGGGCGTTCCTCCCCTCTCATCTCCACCACGGACTGATGCACCTAATTAGATAACAGAAATTTGAGGGCTGGATGTTCGTGTAGTGACATGAAAACCAAGATGCAAAAACAGTCAGAGAAAACAGTCTCCCACTCACTTACAGAGTCAAGTCAGGTGTCTAAAACCAAAGTTATTTGGGGAACCAATACCTCGCTAATTTGGCCAGAACACCCTCTGTGTGTCCTCAGCAGCAATGTGAGGAAGAAACGCCAGCATGTCCTCAGGCTCTGTACCCTTCTCAGAAACCAGGACTCTATCTGCAGAGCTTATTTTAATCAGGGCCGAATTCTGAAGGTGAGATGCAGGTGACAGCCAGGTCTCCCGCCAGCAGCAGTGGTTAGGACTCCCCACACACTTAACAACTTCTCCAAGACATTTGACTGTTGACCTACAACAGTATTACTTTCCTATGCCAAAGCAAAGAGACTTGCTTATGTAGAACAGCCTGGCAGTTTGGTAGTTTGCCAGAGGCTCCCGTCTCCCCACAGTGAGGTCATTGGAATCATTTCCCTCCTGGAATACAGTCGATTGAAATGCAGGTCCTGCAGAACTTAGGGGCCAATGAGTTAAGCGTGGAGGGACAAGGGCCACCTCAAATGGTCTTTTCTAAGTGAAAAGAAGAAAATTGAATGTGGGAACAAAATGATCTTTTAATGCTTCATAACTCAAATTCTCTGACTTACCTCAAAACGAGGGAAATGGTATAAAAGACCGACACCCTTTTTTACCCACTGCATTTTGAGTTTTGAAAGATGCTCCTCAAACATTAACAATCTGGCCTCTGCGCCCAAATAAATGCCACGATTTACAACTCATGCTTAGCATTGCAATGCTAATCACACCTCTCTACTCCAGCTTTCTAAGTCTCCTCCAGTTCAACTATTGAAATAGTGCACTACGTTAAAGTGATAAGCAAAGATACATTTGTGTTGTTTTGTTTTGTTTCCTTTTGTTTTGAAGTAGTACTGAGTGGGCAGTCAGTCCCATTCAATATTCCCAAGAGGGCAAATGTCTGTGGCCCCTCCCCTTTCCCTGGGTACCCTTCCCCTCACTTGATTGACAGTCTCCCCCCTTCCCATTAATGTACTTCCAAAGGCCTTCCAGCCTTTGTCCAACCATTGGACAGCAAACCCGATACCTACCTTAGCGTATCTGCCTTCTCAGGAATTAGAATTTCCAAGAGAAATTTCCAAGAGAATTTCCATTTTAAGAGAGGGAAAGAAAGCCAAAGGAATGAAATGTTACAGATGGAATGTCATATCCCATGGCACCTGGATAAAATATAATTTGGGGCAGGGGAGTATAAACTCAGCATTCCTAAAGTAGACAAACCAGTTGAGTCAGTACCTATAAGGCAGATCTGATCAATTTCAGGAGCAGGCCCCACCCCACCCCCACACAACTTCCCACTGTGATGTTTTAGGCATTGTATGTAGTTGCTCTGACTACCTATTCAGAACCTGAAACTAACAGAGTCTAGCTGTCCTGGTTATGGTCAAGACCCTACTGCCTTCCCACCTCCCCAGAAAGAAAGAAGGAATGGCTTAAAAAACATTCCAGATATGGACAAAAAGCATGTTAGAGTTTCTTTGAAACATCGAAGTTAAAGTGACACAGTTCACTATTTTTATAAAGAGTTGAATTACTCTGGCTAGCCTGAATTTGATTCAACCTGAAGCCTATCACGCCTCCCTTCCAGAGCTGTCTCCTCCACATGCTCATAGTTGAGTGTATAGAGGTGGGAGGGGAGAGGGAGAAGACTTGTCATATTTGAGTTTGTGAAAATGATGGCTTTTATCAAGTTCAATGTCATACGTTTTCTTCAATGGGAAGGAAGATTGTACTTTCCAGTGAGCAATAGTTCTTTATTATACAGAAATGGCTCCTAATTCTCAGCAGATAGAGCACTTGAGAAAACAGGGATATCCTCCCAAGCCACAAAGAATAATGTGATGGTCAATGTGATTGAATGTTGCAAGCTTCGATACAAGCTTCAGAGGCATATCCTGAGACATTTGAAGCATGGGAGAGGAAAGTGTCTGCTGGCCACTGCTGGGGGGAACATAAATGACTCAAAAGGCTGTTAGATCAACTGTCATTTTCAAAATTATCATCAAAATCAGTAAGGATAAAAACACTTAGGCTGTGTTTATTGAGTTCATAAAATATCCCCCCCCCCCCAAAAAAAAAAAAAGGGAAAGAATTCAATTTATCATGAATTTTGAAAACTGTAATTGTCTGGCTTCATTTCCAGAAATGGAGACCAAAAAAAAAAAAAAAAAAAAAAAAAAAAATGAATTTTTTTTTTGATGTGGTTTAATTCCGAGCCAACCGGTTGCAATAAAACACTAGGCCTGGGGGGGGTTCAGTGGGGTTTTGGGTGTTTTTTTTGTTTTGTTTTTTGTTTGTTTTTATAT